>CM028367.1:42164756-42354094 GCA_016624345.1 Platycodon grandiflorus | reverse complement strand
AAGCAAGAGGTACAGATGAAAACATTCTTCCAGCTGTGGCAGATAAATTTCTTGTTGACCGATGCGGAGATCAAAGAGGAGCTAGCATTCTATGTTTTGATGAAATACAGGTACAGCTTTCTTAAGCGCTTGATTTTGCAGATGAAATATCTTTACTGATTTTCCTGATTGTCAGGAGCAAAATGTTCGTGTTTCAGTAGCTTCAACTATTATTTCGTTTCTGAATGGTGATGATAGTTAGAATTTGAAATATTATTCTGAAAGAAATAAACAAGAGAATCTGAAATTGGAAGATGACAATGGCTGCAGTGAAATCCGTATAGGCTGCATGCAGTGACTTGATAAAGAACTCTTAACCTTTCCCTCTTTTGCTTAACATTACTGAGTTTGCTTTTTCAGTATTTTAAATGACGCTTTATATCAGTTTATTTCCGAAAAATTGAAATTAAGTTATTAAAGTGCATCATAAAGTCTGGGGTCCATCTCAAACCAATTGACTTAATTTCATTCAATCTCATAATAGGAATACATACAAGTGTGATGTATTCAGCAAGAATAAGAATCAATTACACGAGGAATCCTAGGGATATGGCTGCCTAATATAAACCTAATACAATCAATTCTAAATTGAAATCAACTATAATATTGTCTAAAACTTTGTTTTTTACTTTCCTTTTTAACTTCTCTTCTTCTTCTTCTTCCTTTCTTTTCCCTTTTTCTTTTTTATGGTAAAAAAGATATTTAAGTGATAGAAGATAAAATTATAGATAGAATGGAGTGCAAGGTGTCGACCTCACAAGAGTAGTGGGGGACATAAAAAGAGACAAGAAAACCAGAAAAATCAAACCAAATGCATCTCATGTTTGAGTTTTGATCTAGTGTTGAACTACGCATAATTATCTGCAGCTAATTCTATGACTTAAATTTCTTGCTTTTAAATACAGACTGTTGATGTATTTGCTATTGTGGCCTTATCTGGAATTATAAGCAGATTGTTAAGTACTGGAACAGTTCTTGTTGCCACCAGTAACAGACAACCAGGTGACTTGAATCAGGTACGCTATAAACTGATTTCTTAGAATGACCACGCTTTACTAGCCCTTATTTATTTTTCACGTTGTCAGTTAACCGGGGTCGGCATATTCCAATTCTCTTGTCTGCTATTACGGAGTCCTCCTGTCTTCTCCACGTGTTTCTCGGTTTCTTCTGTGTCTAGAGGAATACCATAGTAGTGCAATATATTGAATCAATTTGTCTTTTAACTCTTGCTCTTTCAGGATGGTATGCAATGGGATCTCTTCCTGAAGTTTTTAAACAAATTGGAGGAGCACTGTGAAATTGTTCTAATTGGAAGTGAAATTGATTATCGGCGTCTAATAGCACAAAGATCTATAGACCAGGTGAGAACCTATTCAGATAGTTTTTTTTGTCTTTGACCTTCCATTGTGAAGCAACACTATATTGGGGTATATGTGAAGTTGTGTGCTTGACTTAACCTCTCAGAAAGCTGGTATGCCTGCATATTCTATATCCATTTAGTATTGTTTTCTTTTCTATCGAAATGAGTAGATCTGATACAACATAGAATAGGTATATAAACAGTTGCGAATGAGGGGGTTACCCCAAGAAACATACAGAAAGAGGGGGACATGCAACATCACCCCTAATCAACCATCAAAAGAAGTATCTACCTTAAGCCTTTAGATGAGTTGATAACTTAACAACAAGATATTCATAGTGATTTCTGGTCTACACATTTAGGCGTTTGTTAAGTATATTGTCATGTCTTCGAATCTATGCCTCAATGTTACATCAAGTTGGACATGTTTCTTTACTATAGATATAAAATAGAAAAAAGGAAACCATAATGTGGATGTGTTGATGCTTGTAACCATGTTACTATATGTTCTTAGATTTCTTCAAATATGTGCAGATCACCTATTTCTGGCCTCTGGACAGCGTTGCGATCAAGGGATTTGAGACTATGTGGGATGAGATCACAAAAAAATATGGAGGACGAGTCACCTCTAATACCATTTCAGTAATGTTTGGGAGGTAGTTTTAAGCTTCACAGTACTATTCTGCAAAGAGACTTGATAGGGCTCGTGATTTATGGTTAGTTTCTTGGCAGAACCTTGGAAGTTCCTGAAAGCTGTAATGGGGTGGCACGGTTTACATTTGATCATCTATGTGGTCGGCCGGTATTATACTTTCTTTCGGATGATATTTTTTTTTCTTTCTTCTTTGTGTTATTTCTCTTTAGTGCCATGCAGATATGCCAAAGCTCTGACCTGGTGGTCCTTGTTTGCTAACTTAAGTGCTTCTTTGTCTAAATTCTCCCTTCTGTTTAAGTGCATTACTTCTTTAGGCATTGGTCCATTAAGCTATAGAAATAGTCATAGGTGGGCCAATGCAATCACGAACACCGTGAAACCCCTCAATGCCCCCAGCAAACAAGCTTTAATTTTTAATAAAAAAAAGTCGGTACTTTTGTTAACATTAGGTCTTGCACCTACACATATCGACCAGGATGAAGAGAAAAAAATGTATCGTTGTATATCTCCCACTGATGAGATTTTGCTATGCACTTTCCTTTTGCATGGCGACAAACTTTGGGATGGGAAAGAAGATGTAATAAATACTCTTTGTTGTTTGACCATATAATTGAAATACTTTTCGGACTTATTTTACTTGGTAATAAACAGAAACTTGTCTAGTTGTCTTAAAGTAATCCTCTGATCTGTTTTTGTTTCTTTTAATGAATTTATTTACTTGAATTTAATTTTTCCATTTCTTTTGTTCCTTCTGATTAATATTAAGCACTTTCCAGGTTGGTGCAGCAGATTATATAGCAGTGGCTAGGAATTATCATACTGTTTTCATCTCAGACATTCCAGTAATGAGTATGCGGATTCGCGACAAGGTACCATGTCTGTTTATTTATTTTCTATTCTTGCATTCATAATCCCTTAGCAACACATCTAAAAGAACTCAAATGCCCCTACAATTGGTCATATGTTTGCTTCTGAAATGGCTATATTATACCATTATCTGTGTAAGCTCTAACGAAGTGGAACTGCGCGCTTCCTTTTTGGAGCAAAGAATAGAGCATATGGGACCCTTGTCTTGGTTGTTCTTAGTCTTGTGATGCAACTGATCTATACGTCAGATCCCAGAACATTATCCCAATGCTACTTTTTACCAGTGTTATCAACTCCTGCCTCATATATATTGGCCAATTTTCCTTTTTTGAATGTCTCAAAGTTTTTTGCCACTTAGAAATATTATGCACATTAATGAACTATATTCTTAGAATGCTCCTAGCCAAGAAAATTAAAACTCCTTCACATGCAGAAATGAAAGTTTAAATAAAGAGTACATTTGGAAATCTGGATATTAAAAAATGGAGGTCGAAGTATTTATGAGGAATCCCTGAAAATGTGAGCTTGTGTCTGGTGGCATATATATATGAGATGTAGGTAGTTTTTTTGCCATATAAATGGATGATCTAGTCAACAGCTAACCAGCAGCTGGATAGGGTTTCCTTACATGGATCATGTTCTCTAGTTGGCTTTTGATGAAAAATGTATCTTCATTTGGGTCCAAAGTCCAAATCAGTCGTATCCTTTTTCCTAGCGTGAAAGTATAATCTACATTGTTGGGCCATCTCTATAGTTGTGAATCAATTAGGTATACGAACATGTATTACAAAGTTGGACTTCAAGGTCTAGGTTCAGCATCCAGATTCTTTTTCTTCCCCATTTGTCAGTTCTCCCTCTTGTTGGTTTCTTCATTTAAGCACTAGTGGTATTTGATACATATATATTTTTTTCCTGTTTCTGATCAGTTTAATAATTTTTGAGTTTATGGTTACATTTTGGCGCTGAGATATGAAAGAGGACATATAGTAACCTGCTGGGACACATTGTACAACTTAAATGGAGGAAAAGGAAAAGGAAAAGGAAAAGGAAAGAGAGATGGATGTGAGGTTTAAGTGAGGTTAAATGTACATTTAAGTTGGATGGGATTAAAGTGAAGATGGAGCAATGGTGGGTAGAAGCAGTGTTAACCAAGCAGCTAGGTGTGAGGTTGTTGGGTTACAATGTCTGAAGAGAGAGAGAGAGAGATGGGTGTTTAAATGAGAAGTTAGCGTAATTTCATAGTAAAAATAAAAAAAATCTTGGGGAATTTTGTCAATTGATTCATTAGTGGCAATTTAATATTATATTATAGTTCTGGAAATGGAATACAAGCTCATGTATAATCATAGCAGTTTCTTTTTTCCCTTTTATTTTCTCACAAAACTTCTATAAGCATTACTCCCTCCGTTCCACCCAAAGAGTCCACATTTGAAAAGTCTAATAATTAAGAGATATATAAATATCATTAGAGTTGATCATAAAAAAATGCTTTCGCATAGTAAAGATGCATATATCACATGTGGAGGGTAAAGTTGAAAAGTTATAGAAATTGTAAGTATAATATTTAAAAACGGACTCTATAAGTGAAACATCCCAAAATAGAATAGTGGCTCTTTGCCTTGAACGGAGGGAGTAATAAAGTAGTGAGTCGATTTCATGGGTATTCGAGAAAAAAGTCAAAAGACTTTTCATACTCTTGGGCAAATGGGCACGTCGCCCATGGGTGGCCCTGCGCAGTTATGGCCCACCAATTTATGCTCATAATGTCAATTGGGCAGCGCCCATTTCAGCCTGCAGTTGGCCCTGCCTCCCCATTTGCTACCTCTTGAGACAAGGCAAATAATGTAAGGTGGTTTTAGACAAGTTAAAGAAATTGAAGTGATAAGTGACAAAAACGACAGGACAATATCATGTGCAAGGAGTTGCAACTTATTCTCTTTGAAATTTAAATGAGCTCTTGTAATCATCAAAAATCAGAAAAGAAAATTCTGTTTTAGGGAAGCCTGATTATCCCGTCCTTTCTAAATTATGTATGCTTTCAGGTGTCTGTGTTTTAATCTCTACCCTGTAAAAATTGCAATAAAGAAAAAGCTCAGCGATAGCACTACTCCGTCAATGATAGCTGGAGAGATTGGAAATGATATAGAAGTGTAAAGACAAAATGGTTACAAAATGGTAGAGGGAGAAGTGAAGAGATCAGGTTTTCACGCAAAATTATATTTTAGAAGAAAGCATAGACGAAGAGACATCAACGTCAAATTAGTCAAATGAAATATAGTATTAGGAGTTTGAAGGTCACTGTTCACTCTCTCCCTCTCTCTCGATTATTTATTTATTATTATTTTTTGAATTCAATGCCTTAGAAATAGATTAGAGGAGGTCTCAGTGGTTCTATTTATGCTTCTGTTTTCCTTTTTCTCTTACAGGTGCTGTTAAAGTTTAATTACTTCTATTATAGCTAGGGTAGCTAAAAGGGTGCTGACATACTTTAAGGCATATATCATCAAACAAATGGTTTACACATTTTTTATACTTTTAAGAGTGGTGTGTCTAGCAAAGAATTGCACAGCTAGTCTTTCTTGCATCAGGACAACAGTTTTTTCTTTTTTTCAGGCCCGGAGGTTTATCACCCTTATCGATGAATTATACAACTACCATTGTTGTCTATACTGTTCCGCAGCCGCTTCTATTGAAGATCTATTTCAAGGAACCGAAGAGGGAACACTTTTTGATTTAGAGAGGCAAGTAACTTATTTGGCTTTTTATTTCCTCTCAAAGTTCTTCATTATCTAGCTATTCCGAGTATGTGTGTATTGTTTCTTCTCTTTCTTGTTCACCGGTTTTGCTCTCCCTCTTCGGTCCCAACATGCTGGATCTCTTCCTTGGCTCCTTGGGCACTACTTCAATTTCCATAGCCTCGTCAGCCATGAGCCACCATAGAACAGTCCTTCCTCTTCTATTAAACCTAACTCTAACATCATTTTCCTGGCTCCATAGGCACAATCAAACTCTCTAATCAATGTATCTGTATTCAACCATCAACTGCCAACCCTTGTTTGGCATAATTAAGCAGCATATAAGCTAATGACTAACCATTCTGCAACCTGTATAGCTAAATGTTGTATTATTTATGCATAGTTCTGGTGGTGCTAATTGGCCTATCATGTCTGCATGATACTACAATGGAAAGTGGGGGAGTGGATAGACATTACCTACGGAATCATTGTAGAAAGATCAAGTAGTTGGTCACTTCCAAGATCTGATTTAATGTAAGACAGCGGCGAGCCTCCATGTGAATATGATGTCACTACACCACTAACAAGTAATGTCAGCTGTCTTTTTTATTATCATTCGTCACTTTCGCTGTCCGTCATTGCTGCAGCATCTTGGTGAAGTATGGATCTAGGAGTGGTTGACCCTGTAAAGTAATCAGCATCATTTAATTGCATGTTTCATGAAGGGAAGGTTCCAATTTCAGTCAGAGAAAAAGACATAGTCTATTTTTTGCTAAGTTGACCTAGTTTTTCATCTAATAGACCCTATACGTCCAAATGATTCCACCATTTGGTTCAACATGGAAATCATTTATTTCTGCTTACTAGAGGTCAAAAAAACAATAGTTTACCTTTTCACCAACCGGTTTACATGGAAATCTAGTATTAGTATATCTTTGTACGGTTACAAGTGTTCTATTATGAGATGGTTAATGTTAAAGTTAGAGATTGAGAGATCAACACTTTCTAGAAAGTAAATGTAAAGGGAGAAAATCATCTGATATGGTTTCTATAGTACACACCAACCTGTGCCCTAAGGAGAAAGTAGTGTGATCAATTTGTCCCCAAAAATGACAAAAAAAAAAAGGTAGTATAACCAATAAAATGTAATGCTGCAGTGGCAGGATTGACACGAGTAAGAATTTCCGGATATGATTGACTTGAAGTATTACTTTGGATCTTTAATACTTGAAATGGGGATTGACTGAGGTATCCTGTATACAGATCATAGGCATATATGGGTAAAGGCCTTTTTCTGACGCTGATTAGGCTGGGTAATCAAGTAAGAGAAAATCAGGTACAGGTTATCGTGTGTTTGTGTGTGAAAATTTAGTTTCTTGGAGGTGTAAAAAACACAAAGTGTAGTTACCAGGTCGAGGGCATCGAGTGCATCCGAGTATCATGCGGGATGACTGTGAACTTAGGTGGATACATCAGTTGATGGAAGAGATTGGTATTGGGGTTGTTTTGCCGATAAGGTTGTGGTGTGATAACCAGCCTACCACCCTGATCTTCATGAAGCCAGTTTTCCACGAACGGAGAGCTTGAGTGTATTTTTTGCGAGAAAAGATTTAGCAGAAGCTGATTTCCACATCATATGTGTGCACGGGAGAAAAATTGCCTGATTTATTTACTAAGAGTATTACTCGGGTGAGGTTGATTCTATTTGTCACATGTTGGGCATGATGCTCCAGCTTGAGGAGGACTGTTTTGAGAATTAGGTATGTATTGGGCCAAGGGATTAGGAATAATTCCTAACACTAGGTCAACACAAATCATACAAGAAGTTGATTTTCCCTTCTCTCTTCTCTCTCACTCTCTCTCTCTCTCTCTCTCTCTCTCTCCCTGATTGCTTTGTACTCCCTCCGTCTCATTTATATTGGCCTACTTTCCTTTTTTAGCAGTCTCAAAGTTTTTGGCCACTAACAAGTTCAATGCACATTGATTACTTACTTTCTCGTTATATCCCTAACTAAGTTGATTAGTTACAAGGTAAACAATGCACATTAATTAACTAAGTAAAAGTGTATAAATGGAAATTTTTAAAAATAGACAGTGGTTGTTGATGCATTTATTAAGAATTCTAAAACGGTGAGCTTTTGTCTGGTGGCCAATATAAACGAAATGGAGGGAGTGTTTCTAGAAAGAAATGTCCTTGCTACTTCTATATAATGATTCTTTCTTTGAGCAACTCCATTTTGCTAGGATGTATCATAACAGGAAAACTACTGAAGCATACTCTGTTCAGTCATAAAGGTAGGGTAGTGAAATGCTCTTTATCATTGTCACAACATAGAATTTTATGACGTACACAAAATTGGGTTTGAATCTCCGCACAGAGGCATAAAATATAGAGAACAATTCTGAATGATTTTTGATTAAATAAATTGAAGTCATACGATAATAATTGTCTACGAAGGTGACAAATAACAATAAATTTTGCAACAATTGGATGAGGATCCCAAGCATCTTGAACGCACTAACTTAAATGACACATTAGAGCGTTTATGACCATAGGAAAATACTATTGATAGGGTTTAGCAAGTTGACAAGAATCACAAAATTATGACAAAGTCTCTAAACTAGGAACAACTTCTTCAAGCTTGATAAGGAAGGCTGAGCCGAGAAACGATGGATATGAAGAGGAGAGGAAGAGACAACACTCAGAACAAGAAAATGGTGTGGGAACTGCGTATTAGAAATAAAGCTTCTTAATGCTTGCTCTCTTCCAATATTCCTCTTCATCGGTAGACCTGGAAAACACGGGAGTTTGGAGAAAATAGGACACAAGTACACAATGAATATACGTACGAGTAATTGAAAGGAAAATCCAGGATATACAAGCAGAAGACAAGGTGTGAGAAGGGGTATGATAATCAAGAGAACTCACTGGGGCCAAAGAACTATTTCATAGAGTAAACTAGGTGAGAGAAGGGATAGGATAAGCAAGCCACTCCCTGCACTACTCTTTGCGGGTATATCTTTTCTTTATTGTTGTTGTATGAATTTCTTGAATTTACTTATATTGACTGACATTTATAATATTTGTTGGCTTTGTTTAATATAAACTTGGTTCTGATACTTGAAAGGATATTGAATTATTTGTCATTTTGTCGTTTTCGTTTTCAGTTTCCAGTTTGAAACGGAGACAGAAGGTGCAAAATTACGTCGAGATGTTTTAGCAGAAGGGAATGTAAGTTCAGGAGGTGCACCTACTGGAATTATTTCCCTGCTATCTGGTAAAGAGGAGATGTTTGCCTTCCGTCGAGCAGTGAGTGGTCTTCCAATTTGTTTTTACATGGTTACCTACATAATTCTCTCTCTCTCTCTCTCTCTCTCTCTCTCTCTCTCTCTCTCGTGCACACACATTCATGTTTAGACACACAGCACACAAGGATTTGAGATAGATGTTAGCAGGATCCGAGAGATAAAAAGAAAAAAAACAAAAAAACAAAGAGTATTATCTTTTTAACTACAAGTACCTTAACATGATTAATGTGGCCTTGTTTTACATGACTGATGTAAATCCATTTTTTTTTGTTATAAAGTTCCTGACGGTCACCTTCCATACTTGACTTCCTTTGTAGATTACAAACTAGCCATTGATTTTATCTGGTTTCTTTTCTAGATTTAGTTCGTGGCCTTCCATTATGTTCTTTGAAGCAATCTATGTGATATAGAATGAAACAACTGCTTGACAGAGTAGAAATTTATATAACTTGAGATAAGAAACTGGTGAAAAGGATAGAAATAAAAGATTCAGGGTTAAAATATGTAGAAATATATTGAGCTTCTGAACTCCCCTAGTCTTTATCACCAGTTATTAGTTGGATTTGGAGTATATACTGTATGCTAGGTGAACCAATAATCTTTGGAGAAATGGTTGATATCAAGGATGCAAAGAAGAAAGTCAATTGGAATATATGCATAGATACTAGATCTTTGTATAATTTATTGTATGGTTAATCTAGCCCTATCTTCATGCTTTGAGTCTATATATTGCATATTTTGTTTTATTGGTGTTTTAGATTTTGAGTCCAGTATATTGATTTTGCTAGACTTGGTGTCATACTGGTCTACATTGGTTTCATCAATGTGCTTGTGTGTGTATTGATAAGAAAAGAAGAACTGAATTAATTGAGAGAAAAGTTACTAGAGTGTGGACCAGAAGTCCATCTATAAGAAAGAAACAGTAAGAAAATTAAAATTTAAAAGAAAAACAAAAGCCAAAAGCACAAAAATTAAGAAAGCAGAGCGCTCCAATCCTTCTGCATATCTGAAATAGCGAACCCTCAAAAAACTCCTCTAGCCAAACAAATAAGATGCAATAAAAACATCTCTATCCCAAAGGAGAGACAAAGGCAGCGACTGATCCCTAATTTTCTCGAATAACTCTCCCTCTAAACACACCACAGAACTGCAAAGATACCTCACTGCCACGGCATACTAGCATCCCTATTCCCATCTAAACCTCAGAAGTGTATCCGGGAAAATGAATATATAGAATCAGGGCTACTCTCTTCACCAACTACCCCAAACAAATTGTTCCAAAGGAAAGAAACATCCCCACAGTGAAGTAAAAGGTGATCATGAGAGGCTAACAAAACTATAAATACAAATAAAAAAGAGTGATGATTGGGGTTTCAGATTTACCGCAAAGAGTTTGCTTATTTTCCGTTTTATATTCTTTTTTTTTTTTTTTTTGGCTCCAGTTATACATGGGGATGGAGAGAATACGCATTAAAATCACAGCATGTTGGCTTAAGCAAGAAGTGCTTTTGGCATATCATGGGATGGATATATAACTGTGAATGTGATGATGGGATGCTCTACAAAATGACAAATAAACTATCCTTGCTCCTAAAGGAACATTGTTTGATTAAGAAACATTCGAAATCTGGATTTTCAAGGTTAGGTAAATGCTTAGACAATCATAGAAAATCAAAGAACTAGACATTGCTAAGAAAGGCCCATGGAAAATCAAATAAGAAAGGCTGAAGCAAAGTTTGAAAAGAATAGAAAAAGTAGTGAAAGCTTTGACGCATAATTGTCTATCAAAAGGTTATAACCAGAACAAAGCTATGAGGACAAACAGGATTTATGTATCTGAGCTATGAATTGGCCAAGGCTAGTTGAATTGAGCAATGCAGTCTATTTTAAAATTTCGTTGGTTCAAAATTCTTTCCTTCTATAAATCAAGATGGTCGAGATGGCACAAGTAGCATGAGGAGTAGATAAGGAAGAAAACATGTCTTTTTTTTTTTTTCTTGTGTATGGGTGGCGCGGAGGGGGGGGGGTTGTTGAACTTTTTATGGTTAAATCGTTTCCTGTAATACATGAGATGAATTAATTGCAGAATGCTAACATTGTGCTTGACAAAACTGTCACTTATGCAGGTCTCCCGTCTGATAGAAATGCAAACACCTTTTTACCAAGAAGGAGTCCATCACCTCCATCCCTTTTTCGAGGCACAGAAAAGTGGACCTGAGAATAATAGCACAAACATCTTATAACTTGAGCGACCGTCCCAGAGAAGTAAGTTTGTTGTATGTAGATGATTTCTGGTCATTGATAAACCCTCATTCATTATTTTACCTTTGTTTAATAATTACATTAGTACTCTTATAGTTACAATTTGCAAGGCCAGATCAATAAAATAGGCGTCTTTATACACCCATTGATTCTGGAAGTTGTGACTATTATTTTTGTTTAAAATACTTTCTTTTAACTCAGGTTTGTTGTTGAATAAGCTAACTTTAATTGTGATTCTTCAGTAATTGAGTAATTTTCTGACTTGCTTAGTTGGCAGACAAATAGCAAACTTCAATTGATTTTTATTAAAATATTTTATGAAATAGGAGACGGAAGGCTCAAGGTGCTATGACATGATAATTTTTATTCGTTCCATTTTTCTTTTTTAGTAGAAGTAAAAGCGGACCATACGGCCAGAAAATTAAATGATAATCTAAAAAATTATACAGCAGCCAGGTGAAGGACATTGAACCTTACTTTTGGCAAGATACTGGGCGGGTGGGGTGGGGGTATGGTCTTACTCCAAACAAAGGAAACTAAAGAAGAAAGCAAGAAGAAGGCCAACTCTATTCTAAATGAGAAAGCTAATTGTTTCTGTTTCAGTTCGGTAAACTGTATAGTCTATATGATCTATTACATTGAAAGCTAGGGATAGCGCTTCATCTAGATGCTTGGTTAGGATGTCTTCATATTCTATATGTACAAATGCTCTTGCAAAGAAAAAAAATTACACGATTACTTGGTCATCTTAAGATAATCATGTAAAATTGGAAAGTTTGAGCATCCTCCTATAATACAACTTAACTTAGCCCTTGTCCCAATTACTTGGAGGTAGCTACATGAATCCTTCTTTGCCATTATGTTCAGTCCAATTCCCAACACCCCGAGGCAGGTGCAACTGGTCACACCTGGGTGACTTCCTTGCATTTGCATGAATATTCTCAGGTTTCATGTTCATTTTGATTTGACAAAGTCTTACATGGGATATCAAGCTACCTAATGCATCCCTCCTATTTTATCCAGGCTTGGAACAGGTTGTGTAAAGGTATGACTCTAAGTGGGCACAGGGAGAGCTTGCTCTATTAATCTAATTCTTTAATGTTTCTGCTTCCAGAGGAGAACCTACAAAATTGTTTTTGGACAGTCAATTTAGTGTTCCGGGTCACTTACTGAAATGCAATTCACTAGCGTAGTAGCACTTTAGGTTTTAAGGTAACATAGCCTTATATGCTTGAGTGATACTCTTGACATGGGGATGAAGGTCCTTAAAAGAATGAAAAGCAGAACCATGAGCTTCATTGTGATATCTAGAGAGGATTAGTGCTTTATACAGGTGGTGGCTTGCTGAAGTGCGTCCAACCTATATCCATGTTCTGGCAGACATGCACAAGCGCCCATGCATGTAAACACACTGCTTTTTATCTTTGGGTTACTTCATCCATTGACATAAAAATGCTTATTGTCATAGTTAATTCTTATTCAAGTTTTATATGACCAAACTACACAGAGTAGTATTCCTTGCTTTTCCTAAGCATTTATATCACTGAGCATGATAAGAGCACCATGGAAGAGCTTGATAGTTGGGCCAGGCTGGGTGTACATATTAACAGTTATGAGAGTAGTGAATAAGTAGAATCAGTATGTATTGGGGAATGTGATGCACACTTCTAAATGAACATCCCTTGCTTTTCCTAGCAGTGAGTTTGTTCTGAACTTGAAGTTGGCTTCCTATGGCATAGGTGAATCAACTTGCTCATTTTGCATTCTCATAGAAGTAACAACCATCAATGATATGTATTTACGGAAGGCATTCAAAATCCATACCATGTTGGCCATTATATATTGGTTACAACTTACAAGGGAGGCAACATGAGAAGACAGAATTCAGACTTGGCATATTTTATTGTTTTCAGTATAGTACTCAAATAGAATTTGAGTTGGTTGTGAACTTGAACTTTTTGCCTTACCAATAGCTGCAGCCATTAGAGTGATGAACTATAAATTAACCTCTATTCTTTTGCAAGAAAACAGAGGAATTGAGTGAAAGAACCTTTCTCTAGTTGATAATGAATCTCGCAATGTTGGCCTATGTTGTAAAGGTAAGTAATTGCATGATTGCAGAATATTTTTCTCGTGTACAAAGTGGATCATTGGATGATTAACATTGATTTTAACATGTTAGTTTTCAGAGTTGTTATACTAGGGTGTAGATTAAATACACTTGACAGCGCTTCAGTATTTTTATATGCCACGAAGTTCATAAAACATATTTGTGCTGGTACATAGTTTAACTTAATTCTGTATTGTCATTATTTGATATTTGATACTGCAATTGAAAATAAAACTTTCTACCGTAAGGAGTCAATGTAAGATGAAAAGTAAGATGAATGAACTTTCTGCATAAGCTTCTCCTCTATCTTGAAACCCAGGAATAAGCTTCATATCTATTTGAAAGTCCAGAATACTGAACTGCAGAACCATACTGACTAGGAACGTGATATTTGCACGTCTGATTCAAATCCTGCAAAATCAACGGGAAAGTAAGTTCGTATCCAGTAATGGTAACCATAATACTAGTAGTGTTAGTTGTTGAAAAAGGAGGAAAAGGAGTACTGGATGTATTCAACGTTGAGTTTTGCATTAGTAGAACGTGAGATGGCTCCGAAAGCATCATTTGACATGACAATGGTAGAAGGGCATGGCCTTTCTGAGCAAAAATCCACCACCCTGACGTCAACTGTATCACCCTTGCATGGCTTATTGTTTCCGCTTAGGCACTTCAGTCTATAACGCCTTCCGCATGCCGCTCCATTATCCCACAGTCCTTCGCTCACTTGGACAAATAGATTTCCTGGTGGAAACTGATCTTGTCTATTGCCGTTGCACTTGGTAGCTGCCAAAAAAAGAATTGAAAGGGGGTTAGGAAGTTTACTCAGTAGAGGAAAACTCTTCTACTTGAACTTTTTTTTTTTTTTTTCTGGTGAAATATTTCACATATAGGGACTAACTTACGTGTATATGGAGGATTGTAAGAAGTTGCTGTGCCTATGTCCCCGAGGACTAAGCTTACTTTTTTGCACAATAAGCTTAACAGAATTGTCACGATGACTAGGAAACCCATGATTGAGGAAGACCGAATGTGTACTTGTCTAAGTTCTGGATGAACTACGTACTGGGGGATGTCATATTTATAGTTGGTCCTAGCGATGAGATATCGATCTCCCCCCAACCCTTTCAGCCAACCTGAGCATGCCCCTTTTTGTGTTTTTGTTTAATAGAGAATTTGCAGCTCATCTGATCCTTTGCTTTCAGTTAGGTCGGCATTAAGAGATCGTTTGGTAGTGCGTTTTGGCCAAAACGTAGGGATATAATACAGTTTATTTGTAAAATTGCGTTAAAACGCCGAAATTCTCAGCTTTTACCAAAACACAGGTTTTAAAACATTGCTAGAAAAAAAGCTGCATTTTGAAGTGATGTCCCAAACGTATTTATAAGAAAAACTAGGTTTTGAAAATTCGCATTTTAAAAACGTTACATTTTAAAAACGCTACGTGTTGACTACACCAAACGGACTTTACTTTAAGTGAGATAACTACGGAGTTTTAGTGTGTCAACCATAGGCCTTGGTCATAAGTGGAAGCTAGTGGAAGTTAGAAAGTAGAAAAAGGAACATCCTAAAAGAGAGAACACAAAAAGAGAGTACTAAATTTGGATAACAACTCGTTTTAGTAATTAATACTTCAAACGTGTCCATATTGTGATTGATTCTTTAGTTGGAGCTGATGCCATGAATATCCGATGGATGGAAGCACCACTTACGATTACAAAGAAGACGTCATCATCATCCCATGTCAACTCGCTTGCTTTTCTGGATCGTCTACTCTAACTGCCACCGCCCATTAAAGATGGATCCACTAATTACTGATTGGAACGTGCCTCCGCCTGCAGGCGTTAATCTAGTTTCGTGGCGCAATAAGTTTATAGATAATTATGCCAAATCTCTGAAGAAGTGATACTTGGGGGCTTGCATAGTTCACTTCGCACTAGGGGTGTTTAGTATTTAGTTTCATCCGAAAATCAAACGGAAAAATCGATCATCCAAACTAAACAACCCGAAACCAATATCAAATTTGGTTTTTGTTTGGTTTGGTTGACAAAACGTATTCTAATATGGTTTTTGGTTTTGCCTTTCAAACCGAAAACTAAATTAGAAAAATATATTATTATTAGTTATATAAATAATTATTAGCCATTTAAATAAAATAATTATTAGATATATCATAATAATAAAAATAATTATTAGCCCTTCTAAGGAAGACAACTTTTGCTAAGAAAGTCTAACCAAACCCCGAACACTACTACAATTAACAAATGGACAACTCAAACAAGTTTGGTAGATGTTTAGTAACAAAAAAGTCAAACTAATACTAATGTGTGGAATCCAAGACTTCCTTCAAATTCGAGCGACTAAGTATATGTAATCTTATATTCTTAGGGATATTATGTAATTTTGTTACAGTTTTAATCTTTGTATTAGATGTTTTTCAATGTTAAAATATTTAAACTTTAAATTTGATTGTAGTTCTAACTTTGTTTGGTTTAACCGAAAATCAAACCGAACCAAACCGAAACCGAATTCGCATTTGGTTTGATTTCGGTTTGGTTTGGTTTTCAGTTTTAAGGTTGAAAGAACAAAAACCAAATAAACCGACTGGGCGGGTGATCCTAATACTCGTCGCTCAACCACTGGCGCGTGTGTTTTTGTTGGCCCCAACATTGTGGCATGGACTGCAAAGAAGCAATCGACAGTCGCTCACTCCAGTAGTGAGGCCGAATATCGCTCCAGTAGTGAGGTCACTTACTGAAAGTCTGAAATGCAATTCACTAGCGTAGTAGCACTTTAGGTTTTAAGGTAACATAGCCTTATATGCTTGAGTCATACTCTTAACATGGGGATGAAGGTCCTTAAAAGAATGAAAAGCAGGACCATGAGCTTCATTGCGATATCCAGAGAGGATTAGTGCTTTATACAGGTAGTGGCATGCTGAAGTGCGCCCAACCAATATCCATGTTCTGGCAGACATGCACTAGTGCCCATGCATGTACACACACTGTCTTTTATCTTTGGGTTACTTCATCCATTGACATATTAATGTCATAGTTAATTCTTATTCAAGTTTTATATGACCAAACTATACAGAGTGGTATTCCTTGCTTTTCCTAAGCATTTATATCACTGAGCATGATAAATGGAAGAGCTTGATATATAGTTGGGCCAGGCTGGGTGTACATATTAACAGTTATGAGAGTAGTGAATAAGTAGAATCAGTGTGTATTGGGGAATCTGATGCATGCTTCTTAATGAACATCCCTTGCTTTTCCTAACAGTGATTTTGTTCTGAACTTGAAGTTGGCTTCCTATGGCATAGGTGAATCAACTTGCTCATTTTGCATTCTCATAGAAGTAACAACCATCAATGACATGTATGTACGGAAGGCATTCAAAATCCATACCATGTTGGTCATTATATATTGGTTACAAGGGAGGCAACAGGAGAAGACAGAATTCAGACTTGGCATATTTTATTGTTTTCAGTATAGTACTCGAATAGAATTCTTGAGTTGGTTGTGTACTTGAACTTTTGCCATACCAATAGCTGCAACCACTAGAGTGATGAACTATAAATGAACCTCTATTCTTTTGCAAGAAAACAGAAGAATTGAGTGAAAGAACCTTTCTCTAGTTGATAATGAATCTCGCAATGTTGACCTATGTAGTAAAGGTAAGTGATTGCATGATTGCAGAATATTTTTCTCGTGTACAAAGCGGATCATTGGATGATTTAACATTGATTTTAACATGTTAGTTTTCAGAGTTGTTCTACTAGGGTGTAGATTAAATACATCAGTTTCCATCAAGTTCATCCTGACGAGTCACAAGCTTCAGACTTTATTGAAAAGATCTCGCAGGTCCATAAACACTTGACAGCGCTTCAGTATTTTTATATGCCACGAAGTTCATAAAACATATTTGTGCTGGTACATAGTTTAATTTAATTCTGTATTGTCATTATTTGATATTTGATACTGCGATTGAAAATAAAACTTTCTATCGTAAGGAGTCAATGTAAGATGAAAAGTAAGATGGATGAACTTTCTGCATAAGCTTCTCCTCTATTTTGAAACCCAGGAATAATCTTCATATCTATTTGAAAGCCCAGAAAACTGAACTGCAGAACCATACTGACTAGGGCAATGTGATATTTGCACGTCTGATTCAAATCCTGCAAAATCAATGGGATAGTAAGTTCGTGTCCAGTTATACCAATTGTGGTGATGGTAACCATAATAGTAGTAATGGTAATTATTGAAAAAGGAGGAAGAGGAGTACTGGATGTATTCAACGTTGAGTTTTGCATTAGTAGAACGTGAGATGGCTCGAAAGCATCTTTTGACATGACAATGGTAGAAGGGCATGGCCTTTCTGAGCAAAAATCCACCACCTTGACGTCAACCGTATCACCCTTGCATGGCTTATTGTTTCCGCTAAGGCACTTCAGTCTATAACGCCTTCCGCATGCCGCTCCATTATCCCACAGTCCTTCGCTCACTTGGACAAATAGATTTCCTGGTGGAAACTGATCTTGTCTATTGCCGTTGCACTTGGTAGCTGCCAAAAAAAGTTGAAAGGGGGTTAGGAAGTTTACTCAGTAGAGGAAAACTCTTCTACTTGAACTTTTTTTTTCTTTTCTGGTGAAATATTTCACATATAGGGACTAACTTACGGGTATATGGAGGATTGTAAGAAGTTGCTGTGCCTATGTCCCCGAGGACTAAGCTTACTTCTTTGCACAATAAGCTTAACAGAATTGTCACGACAACTAGGAAACCCATGATTGAGGAAGACCGAATATGTACTTGTCTAAGTTCTGGATGAACTACGTACTGGGGGATGTCATATTTATAGTTGGTGCTAGCGATGAGATATATCGATCTCTATTCCGTCAGGGTTACAACTCTGTGTGTGTGTGTGTGGAGTTTTAGTGTGTCAACCATAGGTCTTAGTCATAAGTGGAAGCTAGTGGAAGTTAGAAAGAAGAAAAAGGAACATTCTAAAAGAGATAACACAAAGAAGAGAAGAGAGTACTAAATTTGGATAACAACTCATTATAGTAACTACTAGTATTTCAAACGTGTCCATATTGTGATTGATTCTTTAGTTGCAGCTGATGCCATGAATATCCATCCGATGGAAGCCTACGACTACAAAGAAGATGTCATCATCATCCCATGTCAACTCTCTTGCTTTTCTGGATCGTCTACGCAAACTGCCGCGCCGCCCATTAAAGATGGATCCACAAATTAACGATTGGATTGGCACGTGCTTCTGCCTGCAGGCGTTAATCTAGTTCGTGGCGCAATAAGTTTATAGATAATTATGCCGAATCTCTGAAGAAGAGATACTTGGGGGCTGCATAGTGCACTTCACACAGTGGATCTGCCATAAAAATGATTATAGATAAGATAATCTTTAAACCCATTATTTAAAATAGTCAGATTAATTTACACGTGATATGAAAAGGAACTCCTAGTCCTTGTTATATTCTAAGAGATAATCAACTTATCTCTGTTTAATCACTGCCTTAGCTTTTGGGTCAGTGGAGTTTGTGGAGTAGTGCACTACTTCATACTTTATGGCCTTTAGACAATAAGCTCTGCTTTCAAAATAGAGGCAGATTCAGAACTTGGAACCTAGAAGCTGCTACGGCTGAGGAAATTATTATCAGTTGCTGCGTATCATAGATTGGTCTGAATACATTATGAGGTCGTGAAATATGTTGTAAGAAGTACATTAGTTGATGGACTTAGAAATTACTCCCTCCGTCTCAAAATAAGTATCCCTTATTATTATTTTTTTTTGGGTTGGGGGTAAGTATCCCGTTCTATGGTTAGAAAGATTCTCATGAGATTGAAAAAAGGGAATTGCTATTTGCATCCATTAATTTACTGAGTACACCCAATTACTTAATACACTCCACCCTAAAATTTTCCACCACTTAAAAAACTAAGTACACCCCCCCTCAATTTCATATTATACCCTTACAATATTTTCCTCAAAATTAACCCATCATCTACTGAGTACACCCCACCCTACTTTTTCCACCTTCCCCCCTCCCACTGCCAGTACACTCCACCCCTTTCCTCCTTCCTCTTCCTTCCCGCCCCACCGCCCACCCACACCCGTCAACCCACCCCCTTCCTCCGTCCTTTCCCGCCTCTCTCCTCCTCCCCTCCCTCCTTCCCCCACCACCACCACCAGGGCCTCTCTCCTCCATCCGTCCTCCTCCACCTTTCCCTCCCCCCACACCCGCCTCAACCCACCCTCTTCCTCCTTCCTCCTTCCTCCCTCATTTCCCGCCTCCCCTCCCTCCTTCCCCCCCCACCACCACTCACCACCACCACCGCCTCCTCCTCCTCCTCCTTCCCCCCCACCCCCACCACCAATCTCGCATCCATCACGAGTATGTTAAGCTTTTTTTTTTTTTTAAAGTTGTTTGGCACTTACCGAACACCCATAGTGGTGTTCGGCACCTTACCGGACAAATATGGGTATTTAAGTCAAAATTTATAATGACATTTTGTAATATATGGTATGGGGTGTACTCGGCCATTGTCTGGGTGTAAATAGCAACTGTCTTGAAAAAAAGAAGAGTCACATTGATTTGACATCACTGACGGATACTTTAATGGTATAAAAAGAAAATTACATATAGTCAACTACTTACTTTATTAAAATTCGTGTAAAGTCAATATATAAACTTATTTTGGGACGATGGGAGTACAATTTCAACATTTACCCGTTCTAAGTAGGAATGCAAATTTCGTGGTGACCGGTAGTCACTTCACTAGGAAATGGAATAGAGAAGATTGTTGGATTTTAAAATCCTCTCAATCAATCTTTGATTTGTGTTAATTTGGTAAATTGATAATTAATTGATTAATTGATTAGTTTTGACTTTTTTGGTAAAATTTGAGATCAATTAATTAAGATTGTAATTGATTGTATTTTTGGTATATCTTGATTGATTAGATAATTAGAGGATGATTGATTATAAATATGGTATATAATAGTTGACTTTATATTAGTTCAATCTAAGATCTTGATTAACATAAATATAATAGAGTTTTATAATAACTCTAACATTCCTTGTTTAGTGCGTTCTTTCTTTGTTTCCAAGGAATTCTCATGCCTATATAATGTAGAGCTCGTGCTTCATTCTGTTAGAGGGAGACTGAGAGAGATATTCCAGATTTGAGAGTTGCAACGTCACATTTGATTTACAGTGTTTTGAAACTAAGTTCCTTGACCATTGTTGTTGTCCTTAGACAATATATAGGATTTGTTTGATCCTTGAGTGGTATTCTGTAATCTCAGTTGAGTTACTTGTGTTAGGAACATCTTTTGTAGTTTGACTAGTTGTTTACTTTGTCACGGGTTCTATACTTTCTAGTGAAAGACTTTTGTCATATTGGCATATCTACAAGTATTTATATTTGTAAATAAATGTTACAACAAATTGTCATTTATTTTTAATTCTGTAGCATTTTTTACTTATTGTTACTGTAGATGTTATCACATTATTTTTTTTTTGCCATATTGGCTATAAAACTTTCAAAGATGACGATGATGATGACTCCAGTGTGCTTCAAAGGTCAATATCTAGGTTCAGGTTCTGTTTTCATCTCGTAACCTCCAGTAATTTATTTGAGAGGGGTGATCTAGGAATGGCAGAGTTTGAATCTGCAAGCGAATCCATTATAGCTTTATATGCATAGAACCCTGAGACACCCGTTACGAATCAATTTTAGAAAGTTTTACTCTGGAGATACCTTTCTATTCATGGGACTGTTTTGATTCCATTAGGTGGGAGTGTTCCAAATTCAAAGTCCAAGCCAAGGAAAAGTTCAACCACATCATATACTTGGACATTCAAGTTATAATCGGACAAGGGTGAGAAAACAAAGAGAGGATCATCAAGGAAAAGCGAGAGATCAAGTTGAAAATTGACACTCGGCATTGTTTCTTGGTAATTATCCACAAAAAACGACACCCACAAAAAACGACACCGACGTAGTATTAGAAGTATGCCCGGAGAACAGCAGGTAGTCTCAGTGAGAGTAAAGCCACATATCAATGCAAGGATGATGATAAGAGTGTTTGCAAGGAGGCAGCTGCCTCACATATTCACCAACTTTAGACCTGTCAAGGACACACAGCATGAGTCTTCCTAAGTTGTTTTGTTCTTGGGTGGTGTTCGACCAATTTCTTGAACTTGAACATGGAGTCCGAATAGGCTGCAACATATTCAGACCAGGAATCCTCTCCAAGAGTGGCCTTGGTGATATTTGGAGAGATAAGCAGCTGTTGTATATAACTGGGAGACTTTATGAATGCATTGGGGAGTGTTCCAAATTCGACTTCCATGGCCAAGAAGAAGTTAAACCACATCATATACTTGAACATTCACGTTATAATCGGACAAGGGTGAGAAAAAAACAATAGAGGAAACAAAGGAAAAGTAAGAGATCAAGTTGAGATATTTACACGAAGCATTGTTTCTTGGTAATTATCCACAAAAGACGACAAGGAGACATCGGAAGTATGCCTGCTGACCGGAGAACGGCAAAGCGGACAATCTGAGTGAGAGTAAAGCCACATATCAATGCAAGCACCATGATAAGAGTGTTTGCAATGAGGCAGCTGCCTCACATCTTCACCATCTTCAAACCCTGTCAAGCACACGGTGCAGCAGTCTTCATAAGTTGTTTTGTTCATGGGTTCAATTGATTTCTTGAACTTGAAGGTGGAGTAGGAATACGGTTGCAACATATTCAAACCAGGAATCCTCTCAACGAGTGGCCTTGGTGATATTTGGAGAGATAAGTGGCTATTATATGCGTTCCATCCCAGCATAGCGAGATAGTAAATAAGCACTGCAATGGCTAGCAATCCTATCAGCAAAATGCCTGAGAAAATAAGAGACATGATTAAAACTTAAATTCTGAGCCTTGAATACAGAGGAATGGATCGATGAGGTTTATGGCAGGGGGTTATACTTGATAAGGATGCGTATGATTCCAAAGATTCAAAACTTGTCCCTTCTGCAGAAGTATCTCCAAGCCGGCCGGCTAATACCGAAATGTATTGCTGCCGTAGGAATCTTCCCTTTCTTGTCATTTGGTGTGCAAGGCATTTGTTTTCGTGAACTGCAAATCCTCGGGAACAGCGAGAATCTTGTGTCGTTGGAGGCAGACGAAGCACACAGCCTGCTGCACGTTGAGAAGTCCTGATTGACAAGTTGGAACGCAATTCTAACCCAAAAGTATATCTACGGCCACTATTGAGTAATTGAGTAACGAGCCTAACATTGTGCATTAAGTCACGACGCCTTGCCCTTAGCTCAACCCAACTCAGTCGAGCCTTTGTTAAGTACGCATTCCATGAGATAATGGCATACCTCATCCAGGTCAAATCTGCGTTCCCAGTGGAAATAAAACTCTTTATTCACTCATCTGAATATCAACTCTTTCTTTCCTATCCTACAAAGCCATGTAAAATTTGCCTAAAGAAATGGTTGGGGGTCATGAATTACAATGTCTGCCAAAAGAAATTTGTCTTTCGATCCTGTTTTGAACATAGTTTTACTGTACAAACATGAAACAACAACACGTCGGCTTCTGGAATTTCAGCCTGATTAGTGAGCTTTGGCACCAAAGAATCATCACAGTGCTCTTCTTCCGCCAGCAGCAACTGCTTTTTCTATGCACCGAGCTCATACAATAACCTATCCAAGAGGGCGAGATACGGAGAGGTTGCCTTTGAAGATGCTGCCAAAAGGCCGCTTGTCGTGTGCATATGTTGCCAAACGCAACACCGACGATCCTCGGAACTTCGTTTCGACGTGTGCATGCTTCTTGCAACATTTCACGTTCGGGGATGTCAAAGTTGTGGGATTCAGTTTGAGTTAGATACTAGTAAAGGTTAGAACGTACTTTAGCATATGATTGATGAACTTGTTCCGAAGCACAACTATAAAGCCTATATAATCACTTTCTCCTTAGAGAAATTGGATTACAAATTACCTATTATATAACAAAGCTACAAAAATTCAAGCCATTTACAAAAACATACATAACAAATTACATCTTAGAACAGATAAAATGCCATTAAATGCATGTAATACATACAAAATCTTCACACACTAGCAGATTAGGAAACATCAAACTTGTACAGTGAACATTCCTGACTCATACATCGACGGGATTCTTGGTCATTCCTCTTGTTCTTCCCATCCTCCGTATAGCAATGTTTCTCCTTAGTTTCTTTATCGCGCAGACAATGAAGTAAACTGTGGAAATGAGCGCAAACAATGCGCATAACAGAACCCAGCTAAAACACAAGTAAGTCGTCGCGTCATTTATCCACTGATCTGGAGACATTATTGCGATTGACTGTAGATACGTGAATATGATGAACACGAATGTAGTAAGCATTCCTTGCATTAGCAGCCACATAATGAACTTGTTCCTGAGATTGAATCCGCCAATCAGTATCAGTATACTGCTTAGTGATATTATCAAAGGTATCGTGTTTAATGTCAAAAACTGGCTGAATTCATCAATGTCAACCTCTGCCTGAACTGCATTTCCGGGTGAATGACCATTGTTGGAGTCGAAATACGTACCCCCTGGTGGGTGTAGCCCGGCATGGAAAGTCATTGCAGCTACTATAATTTCTGCAATAACTAGATTACCGCGTTCTTTTTCCAACAAATTAGTTCTCTCATTCTTGAAGAAAGTATTACATACCCTTGATACGAATCCCTTTGGTTTTTGCTGAGAATTAGACATATCCTGAGATGTTTTTGTTCCACTAGGCTTTTTGATCAGAGATTCGTTTGTTGATTGGAGAGGTTTAGGGAGAGGTTTAAGGTCTTTGGCTCTCTTAATACCAGCTTCCATAAGAATCTCCCCGTTTCGAGCGCTTTGAAATCTCGCGGGCAGTGATCTAAAACATCCAGGGCTGTGAATCCATGACCATTCACAGCATTTCCATTCGCTTTAATACTTGATTTCCCGAGCAAGAACTTCATTGTCTGCATAAAAGGTTTCCGGTGAGTATCTCAGAAAAGAAAGTTAAGAACTTAGGGACTAGTTGATGATTCGTAACGCACAACTAGAATGCAAATACAAGTTATGTTGCTGGCCGAGGGCCTTGGAATATGGGGCACTTCCGCTTGTACGACTAGCTAAGGCTGCACACTGGCAGGAGTCTCGTTCACTGTTCGTTATTAGAACAGAGTTTTGGTTACGGTTTGAGATTATTTCTCACATAGAAGGCACCTGGATTCTGAAACTCAAAGCAAGAACACATACCTCTATCTGTTTGTGGATTGCAGCAAGATGCAAGAGAGTATTTCCATCATGGTCAATCAGTTTGGCCACATCCTCATCTGTCCACAATTCCATCAACAATTTCAATGCCTCAAAACGATTATGCATTACGCACAGGTGCAAAATGGTCTCCTGGTGGTCAACCGCCTCCCGAGCGATCTCAGGCTTTGCCTGAGTAAGTACCTTGATGACCTCCAAATGCTCATTCATAGCAGCCAAGTGGAGAGGTGTGTTCCCATCCTGATCACGTGAATTGCATAGATTTGGACCGCCTTGTACTCGCAACAACTCCTGAACAATCCCAACATGGCCCTCGGCCGAGGCCAAGTGGAGAGGGGAACTTCGTAGGGAGTCGAGGGAGGTAACGAGTTTGGGTTTGTGATTGAGAAGGAGCCTAGCGAAATCGAGGTGACCGCACAAGGCTGCAATGTGTAAGGGAGTTTCATTGAAGGAGGTGATCAGTGAAATTCTGTCAAGAATGAGTTGATCTTCTTGGAGTAATGCATTCAGGGAAGCTACATTTCCAGTCAAGGATGCCTCATAAAGCTTTCTATCCATTGCTACTTACTTTCTGTTGATACAAAACATACACTCAAATTCCATTCTATAAATAGATTAAATAGTTGAGCTTTGCTGCTTTCCTGGATGCTTCCATATTTCTTCTTTCTGTTGACCAATGATTTTTTGGCTAGTCAACTTAATGATGCTAACATAAACTTTTGTACAATATCCCTCCCAGTTGAGAGGGTTGACTAGTGAGAGGCTGCAAGTTTCATTATTTAGTGACAGGGTTACAAATTATACTACCAAATATTCTCTCTGTCCCGAAAAAATAGTCTATTTTTGTTATTTTTAAGTTTGTCTCAAATAATAGTCTCGTTTTTAGAAAATAAAATAAAATTATGGAGTAAAATATTGAAGGTACAAAAACATAAAACAACGTCGTTAAAAAGTTTGACGGGTTAAATGAGACTATTCGGTATGAACCGAGGAAAATATATGATACCAGACATTATTTTGTGTATAATAATTTATGCTCATTTGATTTGATGTTGTAGCATTAAATAATCTGTTTGTCTTTCTAATTATCTCATTGAATTCCACGTACGTCAGGGAAACTCAACGCAAGAAAGAAAGAGAAAGGCCTTTTCATGTAAACCAATCGAATTACCTCTCCATCTCAAAAGGATCTTCTTTTTTTTTTTTTTTAAAGATTAAAAAATTAATTTTTGGGTTTATTTTAATAATACATAGATTTATAATTGACTGGAAAGATGAATATAATAATTTAATAGAAAAATGAACACTTTATTTTAAAATATTTTTTTAAGAAAAAAAATGCCTATTTTAAGACGGAGGAAATATTATTTTGTCTTAAAAATGGAGATTTATTTAAAAATATTAAAGTGTTCTTCAATTTTTGTTCTTTCTTCTATTTCGGAAGTTGCATATGACTGTACTCTTTTTCTTTTTAAAAAAATAAATTCCATTTCGCTTTCCCTGTTTATCTATAAAAAAAAAATGACCAAGTTGCACAGGTTGTTACCCTTCCGGATGCCTTTTAAAAATAAATTACAAAAAAATAAAATTGCATATAATGTTAAAATATAATTACAAAAAGATGAAAATAAATTACATATTTATAACATTTTAATGTTAAAACAAAAATAAAATTAGGATTTAGGAGTTAGGACTCACCCGAATGTAGGAGTAGGAATCGCCATTGGTGAAGGAGACGGACTGACGGAGGATTTTAGGCAGATCCAAATTCGAAATTCGGAATGGAGTTTGAGCCCAGGTGGCATCGTAGCAGCTCAATTTGAAATGGAACTGATGGAGAACAGAACACAATTTATCAATTTGCGATGTATTTCGATTTTCGAGCTCAACGCAATCGCAGAGAGGGCTCGAAGACTTGCAACTTTCTTTGTTAGTTTGATTATTGCTCATTGTCAATTACTCAATTAAATATATAATTGTAGAGCAATTTTTTGTTCGTTGGCGTTGCTGATGGCGATACGAGATTGATGGAGGCGAAGCCGCGAAACAGTAAATGGGAGTTCAGCCGTTGATTTCGAGATGATAGATGAGTAATTGTCGGTAGTATTGAGAGAGAGAGAGAGAGAGAGAGAGAGAGAGAGAGAGAGAGAGAGAGAAACTTCGTTACTCTTTGAGATATTAAAGAGAGATAATGATTAAAATATATATATATATATATATATATATTAATACATGTATAAGAGAAATGAGTCTTGAATTTTGGGGTGCGGTTGATCATTTGGCACATGCCCAAAATCGACCCTGGTATATTATGTAAACAAGTCACGTAGTGCTTCAATACCATTAAATATTTGAGTAGATCTCTTGTCAGAACGTTTTACAGATCTTAATTCGTAAGACATAGCTCCACTCTCTCGTAGTTCAGCTTACCAATGCACGGTAATTCGGGTTAAAGAGAACCGTTTTACAAAAAAATCTATAAAACGGCGTTTTCTAAATTTTTGATTAAATATTTTCTCAACGAAGGACCACCAAAGTGCTAAGACACCAAAGCCTCTGAGAATATGAGACCGCGTTTGGGATATTAGATTGAACGGTCACGGGAAATATGTTGGGTTGCCTTGCCTCGCCCTGTGTTCTTATATCTTAGGATTCTTCCGTTTTATGAAAAATGTCAAATTACATGAATGTATTTACATTTTTATTTTTATAAATCGTCTTTGAGCTTAAACTTTATTCGTGTTTAGATCAAAATACACCAATTTTGCCACAATTAGTCCTTCGCGTGGATACTGTTACAAAATATATATTATGGTAAATAGTTATGTGACAAATATAGGGTTATTAAATATAAATCTTTAAATTTAATAATTTAAATTTAGAAAAGAGACTATTTATTTCAAATATATTATTTTGATAAATATAAATTTTTATTTACAATTATGAGTGTTTATTTGTTATGCGTGTTTATTAAACACATGAAAATATTTTTTGGCCCATTTTCAAAAGATTAGCCAAATTGGATTTTCTGGAAATTGGTAACCGTACACAAACGAAGCTTAAGCTTACTCAAATTTGGTTGATGAGGCTATTTCAAACTTTGAAGGGTCTCGTGCTTTTGTCTTGGGTCTTATCATGTTCATTGACACACTGATACTAATAAAATTTAGAGATATGATATTACGAGCTCGGGTTTGTAGTATTGTTACAAGTTTTAGTATTAGTGTCGTAGATTAAATTTTTTAGATTCTTACACCGTTAAATCAAAATTTTCCTTTTCTAATTAATGACATTAACATTTCAAATCATCATCAACTTAACAATAATTAATCATACAACGGTAGTAACATTAAAACTTGTAATAATACCACAAGCTCGAGCTAATATCATTTGCCTAAAATTTATTTTGAATGACTAGAGTAATTTACTTGGGAAAATTTTGGGTTGATACACTTTGGTGAATTTTCAACCACTTCAGTACCTTATATTTTTTTCAAACTGAAAAAATATATTTTTGTTCATTGCGATTCCAAATTGATGCATCGCGAGTTCAAATTGATGAATCACAATACACAAAACTCTCTTTTTCTAATTAGAAAAAAATATGAAATAATGTACTAAACTAGTTAAAAATCCAGTAGAATGTACCGCCCGCAATTTTTTCAAATTGTTTTGTCATTAATAAAATGAAGCCGCGTTCTTAGCACGCACACTGATACTCAATTAATCATGAGGCCGCCATAGAGGGCAGGAATTTGTGCAACTTGGTCATTGTCATATTCAATCAATAAAAAAGATATCAATGCCAGACAGAGCAACATTAGCCCCCAAGTCCTTATCATGGTGAGTGATGACAATGACATGACTTTCAAGATTATCTTAAAGTTTAGGTTTAATATATAATTTGGTATCTAAACTTTACACATTTTCTTGATTCGGCTATAGAATTTTGATATTTTCTACTGTTGTCCCTAAACTGCCATTTAAGCCTTACGGTTCGTCCCTCAAGTTGACGGTCATCACTTTAAACGTTAAAAAAATTTGAAATGCCGAAATTGCCCTTACTACATGCTGAGTGTGTTTCCCCGTGGACAAATATTGCTTACTCGGATTTAATGATTTTTTTTTTAACTACGTTACACCATATCTCTCATTTCCTCTCTCTCTCTCTCTCTCTCTCTCTCTCTCTCTCTCTCTCTCTCTCTCTCTCTCTCTAGAACACTGCAAATGTGCTCACTCCAACTTGACAATGTGCTCTTAGTCTCTGTCGCCACCGCCGAAGCCACTGCTGGAAGATATGATTTCCTCTATTCTGCCCTTTTCTTTTTCTATCCCAAAAAGAGTTCTCTACCTTCTATTTCTTCAGTTAAAGGAGATTCGAGATCGTGTATTACCCTATTTGAAGTCCACAGCGGGACAATTAAAAGAAGGTGGTCGTTGACGTGGCCCGTCCGAATAGAATCCGAGATTTACGCTCTTTTGCCTACCCACAATGATGGCTTAAATATCTCATCCGTTTCGGATCACATTTGTTCACCGGTGGCGAAATCTTTCTCGCTCTTGACAACTCTCTTCTCCTCCTTCCCACTTTCTCTCACACATTAACACACACCCCCACTTTTTCTCTCTATTTGTGCAAATTGGAAACGTCTTGTTGATGGAAGATCAAACTGGAAGACATAGCTAGAGAGATGGGGGAAAGACATAGTCACACTAATAAAGAGAAGGGGGTAAATAGAAAGAGAGGTCGACGGAAAGGTTATGACATTCATTTGGGAGGTCGCTGGAAAAAACTGAGAAAGATGGGGGAAAACTTAAAAAACGATTGTTGATGGGAATTGTTTGCCCAAGAGCCGGGTCTGGGTTCCTCTCTCTTTCTCTCTCTCTCTGTCCAAGTGTGTGTGTGTGTGTGTGGGCCCAATTTTTATGTTTGTCATAGAGGTGGTGCAACGGCAGGAAAGGTGGTTCAAGCTACGGTTTGGGAGCAATTTCGGTTGTTTTACGCAATGTGATTATCATTCGCACCGTTCAACCTCTTTTTCCGGGCAAAATGATCTTGAGTTGATCTTGAAATCGTAAATGATCTTGAGTTGATCTTGAAATCGGGTAAAATATTGAATTGGAGAAAGAAAACCCTAATTCGAATTTTAATGATTTGGGTTTGAAAATTTGTCGAAGGGTGGAAATTAAGTCAGAAACAATGGCGCGCGGTACCTGGGTATTGTTGAAACCGCCGCAAAGATATGAACATATATGTGAAGGTTGGTGGTGAACACCGGTCGTCTTTATTGCAAGTGGTGAGCATTGTTTGTTAGCCGACGAGCTATTTTCAAGTTAAAGGTTTTATCTTAAGGTTTTCGTCACTATATTTGTGCATTTGCTAGTCATAGTCGTGGCGATCCTTGTCCTCGTTTCGCTTCTCGATTTCTAATAGATTTAAAGAGAAAAAGAAAAGACAGGCAAGAAGAGAGAAGAGACAGAGGAGAGATAGACCCAGAACAAGAGGGAGAGAGAGAAGAGAGATAGAAAGACAAAAAGAGAGAGAAAGAAAGAGGAGAGAAAAAAAATATTAAATCCAAGTAAGCAATATTTGTCCACGGGAAACACACTCAGTATGTAGTAAGGGCAATTTGGGCATTTCAAAAAAATTAACGTTTAAAGTGACGGCCGTTACTTGAGGGACGAACCGTAAGATTTAAATGGCGTCAGGGACCACAATAGAAAATGTCAAAGTTCTATAACCAAATCGAAAAAGGTGTAAAGTTCGGGACCAAATTATATATTAAACCCAATGTTCTAATAATCGCAGGGCGCTAGGCGCAGGAGGCCTGCGCCTGGGGCCTAGTCGGGATCTAGTGAGTCTAGGCCGCCTAAATCGAGACATAATTACATAGTACATACCAAACCTAGTGCAACAATAGTAAATAGCTAAATATGACCAAATAAACTAAAAGTAATGATTACATTACAAGATTAAAAGTTAAAATTAAAAATTAAAATCAAATTCTCTATCATTTCAAAGTGGAGGGAAGAAGGGAATACCATAATAACTTGAGGGGGAGGGAAAATACTTAGAGAAATATTTTAATAACTTGAGGGGGGAGGGAAAATACTTTAATAACTTGAGGGGGGAGGTTGTCATTTTAAAAAGTGAATTAAAACCCTAAAACTAAAAGTTCGATCATATGTCTCTCTCACAATTCACAAAGTTTTCACGACGCTCCCTCTCTCTCACTATGAGATAAATGACGGATTTCACGCCAAAGACAATCTCTCGCTCTCGCTCTCTTTCTCTCTCGCTCTCTTTCTCCCTCACTCTCGCTCTCTCTTAATTTCTCTCACTCTCACTCTCTCTTTCACCTCTTCTAAGATATCACCTCCTTTCCCACCGTAATCAATCCACCATTTCGACTACTTCCAAGCTATGGATTTCGATACGTTGACTCCCTCCTTCGACGCCAAACTTATCTAAGCCCTAGTGCCCGTAAAATTGAGGACGTTATTCATCGCATCGTCGTGCGCTCGTCTCCCCGATTGACTCCCCTTCCTCCCAGGTTCCTCATACCGGTTCCTTCCTCGAAAAACGCGTACAACATTGCTCCTGCTGGCGTTAGGCGCCGCCTAGGCCGACTAAGCGGTAATTTTTCATGGTAGCAATTTTTTGTCCGATTGGCCCTAGTCGAGACGCTTGGGCGCCTGAGCCTAGTCACGGCTTGGGGCGCCTAGAGCCTAGTCGCTGCGCTTGGGGGCCTAGCCTGGCGGCGCCTAGAGCCTAGTCGCGGAGTTTGGGGCCTAGCGCTAGGCGCTCCTAGAACGATTTTCGAACATGATTAAACCTAAAGTTTAGAATAAGTTTTTCAAATAAAACAAAATAAATTATGGAAAATAATACCATTTGCCAAAAATATTTTGGAATGGCTAGAGTAATTATTTGGGAAAATTTTGGGTCGGTACACTTTGGTAATTTTCAATCGCTTTAGTATTTTATATTTTTAATCGAAAAAGACACTTTTGTATATCGCGATTCCAAATTAATACACCGTGAGTGACACTTTGTGTATCGCAAGTCCAAATTAATACATCACATGCACAAAAATATTTTTTTGATTCAAAAATATATAATGTATTAAAGCAATTAAAAATATACTAAAATGTATCGACACGTAATTTTCTCAAATTATTTTGTCATTAATAAAATAAAGCCGCGTTCTTAGCACACTGATACTCAATTAATCATGAAGCCACCATAAAGGACAGGAATTTGTGCAACTTGGTCATTTTCATATTCAATAAAAAAAATAAAAAATAAAAAGAAATCAATGCCATACAGAGCGACATTAGCCCCAAGTTCTTATCAATGTGAGTGATGACAATGACATGACATTCAAGATTATCTTAAAGTTAGTCTTTCAAATAAAACAAAATAAATTTTGTTTTGAAGAGTAGGCCAGAGTTTTCTATAGATGTTAAATGGGCTAGCTTTAACAATTTTGGGTTAGTTTTATTTTGGCCACGGTCACATGTTAAACGATCTAATTTTTTAACCACTAATATTATAAACCTAACCCTAATTTTAGCGGGTTTTGGGCTAAATGGGCCACTATTGGACCACGATTAAAGATATAATATAACAATATTTTGAAATAGTGAATCGATAAATCATTCATAACTTTAAAAGTTTCTTATACTTTTCAAAAGAAATATAAACTAGACATTTTTTTATATTGTTGTGTTATAATTTTCAACTTGTTTTTCTCAAAATAAATAATGTAATAGCTCTACTTAGCAGTTCTTTCCAAATATTTTGTTTACAGTATTTATTCACAAGTACAAGAAGACCTGTAGTGCAAAGGATAAATGTATTTGACTTTAGATTAAAAGGTTGTTGGTTTTATTCTAATGGTGGTTGTTTTACGTATCTCCTAAATTTTTTACGGCCTGATTAATATTACGCGGGCCGGCGGGCCAACCCTGAAACCTGACGGGCTAGCCCTAACGGGCAGCGGGTTAAACGGGCCAACCCTAAAAAGCCTTAATTTTAAACGGACCAAAAATATTGAGTCCTAACCCTATTTTTTTCGATTTAAATGGACCAACCCTGCGGCCGTGGCCCTTTTAACATCTCTATGAATCATCAGTGCAAGGATAATGGATGTTCATCTCCTTAAATAAAAAAAAGTAAAAAAAAACTGTTAATTTATATTATTCCAGGTCTTTATCGATCAAGATTTTTTTCATTAGAAAAGGAAAATGATTGAGCAAGAGACTATGAAAATGGAATGACGAACTCATTTTTGGTAACGGAGAGCTGTATTCTTATACTTCTTCTTTCCTGATGTGAACGACCTCAATTTGGATACATATGCGTATATCGCAGCCCCATAGGCTCCAACTGGCAATTGCCGAGGTGACATACGCCACCTCGAACATGACGACTTGAAAATCACAATACGACAGGTCGCTCACCTCACCAATATACTCGTAACGCCGACACAGGACCTACATTGCGACCTAGGAACGTCCCAGCCGACCTCGCAACACCAAGCGACTGGCGCATGCGCCGACCTTGATTACAATGAGCGACCCGGCGCATGCCAGCCGACCTCGACGTAACCACCCTCACCAAGAAACAGAGTCCATTACGGAAATTGTTTCAAACCGGGAAGAGTCCTTTATAACTCTACATATCATTCCTAAGCATATAAGGAAACGTATTCGAAAGACATGGGGATCATATCGCCCTATTCCGAATCCAACCAGATCATGATACATCTCCTTATAAATAAGTACCCTCACAGCCTCATAAGGTACATGCAAATTACTTGCTCACATACATTCTTAGCTTTACCTCTCACATGAAGTATTGCTAATTCCCACGCCCGAGGGTTATCGTTGGGACAACCCAAAGACCCTTACTGTTCTTTGTTGATCACAAGTTCGAAGCTACGTGCACTTCAAGGACAATCCCTACAACACACACCAAATCCTACTAGACTACACGTGGACCGGATACGTTCACACAATCTTTTGGCGTGATCATGATGCTTTTATATTGTTGAGTTGAATGAAGTTAATTAATGTGTAGCAAATAAATACACTCAATTTCAATGTGCCTAAATGAGAGGGGTTTTGAATCCGTGCGTGATAGAATTCAACATTCCTTCATGCAAGGGATTTTGGCGTACCTTAGGAATGACATTCCCACCATAAAATCAACCAAACATGTCTATGGAATTTCATTCCCTCATTCCCGCGAACCAAACTCCACCTTATAGATAATCAAATTTGATTCTAACAAATTTTTGTTTTTTTTTTTTCATTTTCCTATCCAGGTTGTTCTCAAATCCACGGAACCTTAATGAACAATTTATGATAAAATATTATTGGTTGCCATTTCAAGCCGTTGACCAGTGAATAGTCTTCAGTCAACGGAAACGAGTTTATAGAAGCATCAAGGAAACCAACCAAAAATAGATACAAAGAAAATGTTGCTCTATATATAAAGTTACCAAAAACATAGTGACATCCTCATCATTCTTTCACATAAATCAGCACACACACACACACACTACACAAAAAAAAAAAAATCAGCAATGGAGAGAAAATTGTACGAGGCATCCCTAACAGGAAATGTAACATCCCTCATTAGTTTACTCCAAGAAGACCAACTCATTCTCGACAGAATTTCACTGATCACCTCCTTCAATGAAACTCCCTTACACATTGCAGCCTTACGCGGTCACCTCGATTTTGCTAGGCTCCTTCTCAATCACAAACCCAAACTCGTTACCTCCCTTGACTCCCAACGACGCTCCCCTCTCCACTTGGCCTCTGCCGAGGGCCACGTTGGGGTCGTGCACGAGTTGTTACAGGTTCAAGGCGGTTCAAATTTATGCAATTCGCGCGATCAGGATGGGAGGACACCTCTTCACTTGGCTGCGATGAATGAGCATTTAGAGGTCATCAAGGTACTCACTCGAGCACAGCCCGAGGTGGCTAAGGAGGAGATAGTGGACCACAGGGTGACTGTTTTGCACCTGTGCGTTACGCATAATCGTTTCGAGGCTTTGAAATTGTTGATTGAGTTGTGGAGAGATGAGGATGTTGCCAAGCTGGTAGACCATGATGGAAACACTCTGCTGCATCTTGCTGCAATACATAAACAGACAGAGGTTTGTGTTCTTGATCGAGTTTTGCAATCAGGGTTCCCTCTTGTTTTCGATTAGTTACATATTATGATAAAATTACTATTTTTGTGCAGACCATAAAGTACTTGCTAAACAAATCAAGTATTAAAGCAAATGGGAATGCTGTGAATGTACATGGATTTACAGCTCTGGATGTCTTAGATCACTGCCCACGAGATTTCAAAGCACTTGAAACTCGAGAGATTCTCATCGAAGCTGGCATTAAGAGAACGAAAGACCTAAAACCAGCTCATAAACCATCAACGTCGGCAAATCCAAACCCTCCCTGGCAGAAAAGTCTAGCGGAATGAAGAGCACACAAGATCATATATCTAATTCTCAACAAAAACCAAAGGGGTTCCTATCGAGGGTGTGGAATGAGTACTTGAAGATCGATAATACTAATTGGTTGGAAAGAGAACGGGGTAATCTGATTATCGCAGCAACCGTGATAGCAGCAATGACTTTCCAAGCTGGTCTACACCCGCCCGGGGTACATATTTTGACTCGAGCAATGGTCATTCAGCAGGAATGGCGGTAGCAGCAGACATCGACATGGACAATTTTAGCCAATTCTTGACATTTAACACGGTGCCTTTGATAGTTTCGATGATCATTATACTAATATTGGTTAGCGGAGTCAATTTAAGGAACAAGTTTCTAATGTGGGTGCTAATGCTCGGAATGTTTACTACGTTCGTGTTCCTGCTAGTCTCGTATCTGCAGTCAATCGCGATTATGTCCCCGGATATGTGGGTAAATCAGGCCACGGCTTACTTATGTCTGGTTTGGATTCTGATATCCGTTGTCTTTGCCTTCATTTACACTGTTTGCTTCGTCGTGTGGTTGATAAACAAGTTGTCGAGGCACGTTGCAAAAAGAGGGTGGCCAGAACACAAGGAATCAACGAGAACCCCATCGTTGTATGAGTTGAACAAGTTTGATGTTTCTAGTTCTGTCACTTTTGTGTGCTTGAAAGGAAAAATGGACACTCGTTTAAGGACGGATGAAGTATATATTTAGCTGCAATTTGTGTGTGTGCTTTCAAATGGACACTCGTTTAAGGACGGATGAAGTATATATTTAGCTGCAATTTGTGTGTGTGTGTGTGTGTTTTGGTTGTAATAGGTTATCAAGATATTTTAATACCTGTTTCTTGCAAATTGCCTTGAATTTTTACTCTTTCCTTTGCATCTTTGTTCACTAACATGGAAGCTAGTTCATTGGAACCATGAAATAAGTGTCACTTATTCTATTTTGGACATCCCAAAATAATTATCTATATTCTTCTTTTGGAAAATAATTTTATGTCAATTGTCTATTATGCCTTTCTTAGTTGTAAGATAGGAATAGGTATGAATTCTATTGATTTGACACTACTAAATAAAAACTCCTATAAATTCAACTTACACTTATTTTGGGAGGAAGTAAATACAATGATTTCAGTGTTTAATTATGAATACATACATACATACATATGTATATATATAATATTAAAAATTAATAAATTATATATAGGGATTGGCTCACTATAAAACTTCTTAAGATATTTTCATATAAAAAACATTTAGAGCCGTTTGGTCGGCTTTGGCCAAAACGGGATAAAACACACTTATTTGCAAAAATGTGTTTAATCTGCGTTTTAAAACGCTGAATTTTCATTTTTCCCAAAATGCAGTTTTAAAACGCTCCTAAAAAAAAAAACTGCGTATTGAAGTGATATCCCAAACATATTTATAAGGAAAGACCTCCGTTTTTTAAACACCGCGTTTTTAAAACGCCGCGTTTTAAAATACTTTTTAAACGCTGTACCAAACGCGCTCTTAATTATACAAACACACATTAATATATACATATTCATGTAAATGAGATTGTGCATGATTACATGACTTTCTATTCCCGAATTTTCTTTTTCTATTAGACCGTCAGGCCATTTCATTATTAGGATAATGCGTTTAAAAAATATTATATTTAACTAAAAAAATTAAACAGAACAATAATTTAGAGACAAGTGAGTAACTTTCTATCGAGAAGATTTATTTTAGCACCTGATTTCCGTCCAACATTTTTCTACTCTAGCCCTACTTTTTGTTTTTAATTCCAATTGTGTCCTATTAAGAATGCGGTGGTGGAACAAGATCTTTTTGACATTTCCTATCTCTTTAATTCGTCATCTCTTTATGATTTTACAAGCTTTGACCCAGTCGTACATATTTCCTAACTGATTGCACCAAGTCAAGGGGTAGTGGCTAAAACGTGGGGCGGTAGGGGGTCCAATACTTATGGAGGTCTAAAGTAAATTTTAAAATAAGATATTTAAAATATATATTTTAATTATTTTATATTTATTTAAAATTTATCTTTCTTACTTTTTGAGATGCAAAATTATTTATTAAATTATTGTAATCAATTTTATTTAATAATTCTTTTTCAATTGATAATAAAACTAGTCCACTTAATCTTTGTTGATACATTGTCGATCTTAGATAAGATTTTATTAATTTTAGTTTTGAAAAACTTCTTTTTGCCAAAGCAACAGTTACGGAAATCGTTAACATTATTCTATAAGCAATATATGCATTTGGAAAAGAATCAAGTCTTACTACATAATTAAGTATGTCAATTGGTGTATCATTTTTCATTTGTATAATTTCTCTTAAAATTTTTAGTTCTGTAAATAAATCTAATCCATCAATATCAGAGCTGTCATTATGTTTCAATGAAAGTTCAAGGTTAAGACAATTTTCTTTTAAATTTTCATTATCCAATGACCTTAATTTTTCAATGCTAAATAGAAAATCAAAAATATCTTGATACATTTTAAATTGTTCAAATTTTTTTTTGAAATGAAGTGATTGATTTATCTATTATATACAAGATGTAGTCAACTCTAAATGATTCTTTGGGGGATCTTATAACTTCATTGTCAACAATTTCATCAAATTGTTTCTTTTTACGAATGGTGCGTTTTTCACATAACTTAGGTTCTATATTCATTTCTAAAACAATTTCTTTAGCAGAAATTATAGCATTTTCAAATTCATCTTCCCTATATTTTTCAAAAATGAAATAAGACCTTTCAATTGTTGTATAGCAACATCTATGCACATATCCTTTGATTGCATATTTTTACTAACTGAGTTTACGGCAAACAATATATCATACCAAATAGTTATGCCTAATAAAAACTCAATATTTTCAAGCTCATAATTAAGTTGCTAAACAATCAGCTTCACTTTTTATTTTAGGTTCGTCATTAACTTCACTCAATTTCAATAAAGCATCTCTTATTCGTGAAGTTTGAAATCTTAAAGCTTTTACACTTTCAATACGACTTTCTCAACGTGTTTGTGAAAATGATTTAAGAGTTCGGCTAGGGATATGATCTTGTAGAATATTCCATCTTTTAGTATATGAAGAAAATACAGTATATATACGTTGTAGCACTCCAAAAAAAGATGTTGCTTTAGGACAACAATTAACCATATCATAAAGTACCAAATTTAGACTACGACAACCACATGGAGTATAAAATGATCTAGGATTAATATCTAAAAACCTTTTTTGCACACCTTGATGTTTTCCTTTCATATTAGACCCATTATCATAACCTTGTCCTCTTAGGTTACTAATATCAAGTCCAGTAATATTTATTTCATTCATAATAGCATCAAAAAGACCTTTTCCAGTTGTATCATCTACTTTTAAAAATCCTAAAAAATATTCAAAGATTTAAATTAGGTTTGAAGATATATCCACACATCGTAGTATAAAAGACATTTGCTCTTGATGACTAACATCAGGAGTACAATCAAGTATGATTGAAAAGTATTTTACATTGATAATTTTTTTAAGATTTTTGTTTTAATTTCATGAGCTACCAAATTTATCAATTCGTTTTGTATTCTATGTCCAAGGTAATGATTATGAATTTCATTATCTTTAATTCGATGAATGTGTTCTTGCATTATAGGATCAAATTCTGCAATCATTTCAATTAAATTTAAAAAAATTCATTATTTTCTTGGTAAATCTTTTCGTTTGTTCCACGAAAGGCTAAATTATTTTTTCCAAGAGTTTTAACAACTGCAAGAATTTGTCAATTGTTTTACTTTTTAACAATCTCATTTCTAAATTAATCCATGAACTCATGTTAACAATGTGCTCATTACTTATCTCATGACTCTTCAACTTTTTACTAATATTTCTACAATCCTTACTACCCTCATTAGCTAAACTACTTGTACTAGGAAGAGCTTTAAATAATTTACACCAAACCAAAATACTTTATCCAAATCTTGAGAATAAATCAACCATTTTCTTTCACGTTTTTCACCGTTGGTCAACTTTTGAATGTAAAGTGATAAAGCAAAGTGTCTTGAAAATTCATCCTCAGAAAAATCTAGATTAGCAACTCTAATGGGACCTTTTTCTACTAATAAATCTCTCAAACTTGTATCAATATTTGTCCATTGACTTGGATCATATATATTTTTAGTAGTGAGTTCTTCTAATTTATTAATTTCTCTTACTTGTTCATTAACTTCTTCTCTATTTTCATTTTCATCCTCATTAACTAATACTTCTTCTCTATTTTCATTTTCATCGTTATTAACCAATACTTCTTCTCTATTTTCATTTTCATCGTTATCTACATTATTAATTTGTCCATTTAACGAGCAATCACTTGTATTTTCAACTTTCTTATTTGTATTGAAAAATTTCTCAATAGCCCCCTTTTGCGATTCAATCAAAGCTTCAATTTTTTCCTTTTTTTTTTTAGTTTTGAATAACCTAATTCAAATTTTCTAGTTGTCATTTCTATAAGTCAAAATAAATAAGAAATCTATTTTTCACAAAATTAAATTAAACGACTATAAATCAAAAGTCAAAACACAAGACTAAAGATTAAAGAAGAAAGTTAGAACAATGAAACCTGATCTGATTGTCAAGAAAATTCTCTGTTGGGCCAAATGCAACAGAAACAATTACGAAATTTCTGCAATAATTTAAGAATTGAGAAAATAATTAAATAAATAATTAAAATAGTCAGTGGGTCAGTAAAAATGAAGTATACTCAAATTTGTTCAATTCTTTAGAAAAAGAATAAATTATTAAAGTAAAGAAAGTTTCTTTACATCTTTCTTGACTAGTGAATAGTGACTGTGACGTGGCCTATTCAATCTCACAAGTCACAATCTGTCTGCACTCTGCAATTGCAAAATGCACAACCGGCCAAGTTCTTCTTGCTTGGAACTTGGAAGTTGGAAGAGATCCTCAGAAGTCATATCCCCAAGATGAAGTCTTGTTGACTACTTGACTGTCAAGATGAAGTCTTGAAGACGATGAAGCGGGCCAAGCGGCACTGGCAAGTGGTAGCAGAGTTGGAACGGCAGCCGGTAGGAGCAGGACGTAGAGGAGAGAGAACAAGATAGATAGAGAGAGGAGGATTGGAGGAGAGCTGGAGAGGTGAAATTTATTTTGTTAATTAGAGCGTGACCCATATGGGGAATCCTAAGAGTCTTGCGTAACTACTGCGTTAATTACGATTCCCTTCCTTAGTTCCTTTTTGCAAATTGATCTCTTGCCGGACAGAATTGTGAACGTGATGACTGATGAGCTATTTTTTTAAAAAATTTATTAAAATATAATATATATATATATATATATATATTGAGGCCTAAAAATTTTGAGGCCCGAAGCCCTTAGTTCCCTTGCTTCACCCTTGGGCCGGCCCTGTGGGGTGGTTACTGTCTGGTTACTCCCAATCTGTAACGTTTTTATCTCTGTTTACAAAAACAAAAAACAGGGTGTATAGTATCTCTTCTCGTGTGAAGTAATGTCTCGTATTCGCCTCTCATTACATACAAATTTGAGATACAAATATGTTGCCGGAATTCTATATGAATTAGGAATGGAGTAAAATTTAATGAATCACAATCATGATAAAAAATGTGGTATTTGGATTCTTAATAGTTGAAATTCATGTAAAATGACAATTATATCATTCTATTAGGTCAAGTATTTGTTTATTATTTATAATCTCATTTGAAATTATATAGGAAAATAAAATAATAACTATTTTAACTAAGTAGTAACACGTACTTTTCTCAAAGTGTTTCAAATGTTTAAACTATTTTTATTTGAATTAGTTTCGATATAACATTAGCTTGTCTTTTTTTAATTTTAATTTACTGAATTTTTCTTGCTTTATTGAGGTTAGATAATTTAAATTTTTTACCAAAATTAAAAAAGAACGAAGAACTTGTTATTTTGTGGAACAGTAATAATGTTAATATCTATATTTTTATCATGAAAGTTGTTAACAAATACTTATCTACTTTGGGGTAATGTTGTCAATTGTTTTAATTTTATCTTTGCATTTTAGTTGTTTTGTTTCTTACCAAACAGTATAATAAAAATTTGTATTACATTAATAACCACATTCCTCATATTACCAAACACATTTTAGTTCTAGTTCTATGAAATCTCATTAATAGTGATGGATTTCGTAAAATTAATTTCATTTTCATGTACCAATCAATATCAAGTGGGGGATAGGCGATGATGAACCCTAAAATTTTTGGTAAAAGTCCTATTGAGTCCCATTAGTCATTAACCCATTCCCCCACTTGCTCCAAGGTGGAGATTGTTGCTGTTTTTTATGTTGGCTTGGCCCAAAATAAAGTGGCAGCCCATTTAAATAAAAGCCCAACCCCTTAGCCCATTGCCGTGCTGGCCCGCCCAAATGGAAGCGCAAAAGCGGAAGCTTTGTTCTGGACGCTTCCGCCTTTCTCCCGCCTTGTCTCTCCCACGTGCTCACGATCTCCCATGCTGAGCTGTCCTCGGTTGCTGCGATAGCTGTTATATCTTTGTATCTCCCAGCGTCATTGTGCGATGAACGAGAGAAAAGGGGCTTTTCAAAATCTAGGGTTAGATTTTTCGCCGTCATTGTTCTCTCTCTCATTCTCGTCGCCGGCGTGTGTCTCTCTCTTCAACCTCTTTCTCTTGGTGAGGGTGTGAGTGTGTGAGTGTTAGTAGATACACGGTTGTGCTTGTTGAGGGTTTTCCTTTGGTAAGCTATCATCTCACAAAGTGAGGTTGAGAGGACTTAGGAGGGATACCGGTGTTGGGTCTTGGTGGCCGCCGGTGGAGGTTTAGGCTTCTTGCCGGAGTCTTTAGTGTGGGGTTTTGGGGACTTGTTGGGACTCTGATGGTGGACTGGTTTAACAAGGGTTACCGAGCCTATAAGCGTTGCTATAGCCGAGGTGTCTATCACCCGTGACGGCGAGCCGGTGGCGTAACACCGGCGGGATAAGCTTGCTTTACATCTCGCCTTGTTTTTCGTTACATTTCGTGTTCCTTGTCTTCTCGTCTAATACTGCTTTTGCGAGTCCGTTTTGAAGGCGATCAAGTGACACCCCCGTTATCGTGTTACCCCCTCTTCCCATACTTTCTAATATTGTAATAGTTGAGCGTCTCTGAGGACCCCTTTTAGATTCATGTATCTAGGATTTCGGTTTTGTAATATTATTTTGGCGTTTGTGCGCAACTTGTATACAACCACAACAAATGGTATCGAGCCTTGGTTCGTGTTTGAAGGCTACGGTTGTGTACGGCGTACGGTGGTGTGCGGTGGATCGAGTATATACGGTGGCCTACGGTGGCCTACCGTGTTCTACGGCTCCCTTCAAAATAGAAACCCTAATCTAGGGTTTCGGGTAAGCCGTCTTCTCTCTCCTTGTCACCTTTAAACTGCGTGGATGTTGGTTGCATGAGTGTGGTTGTTTAATCTGTGGTAGTTGGTCTTTTCTTCCTTGCCCCGCTCAAGCTAGTTCCGAGATAATAGGTCCGCCCGATTCCCTTTAGTGAATCTTGATCTTATTGGCTATTGTCGTTAAAAGGAACTACTTGATTAGGCCGTGGTTAAGCCGTGGTTGTGTTGTGATTCGACCGTTGGTAATTTCTTGTTTTTGAGCGATTCTCGTTGGTATCTTTGCTTGATTCGTCCGGTGGTATTTGTGTGTTTGATATTTTCCGAATCGTTGTTTTTGAAAATGGCTAGCTCTTCAACTTCACTTATAGCTTAGAACCTTTCAATGGGAAAACCGATTTTTCAATCGGCAATGAAAATGCGAGGCATTTTGATAAAGGAAAAGTTTTCAAAGCTATCACATTGAAATTTTCAAAATGATTCTCAAGAAAGCATAGCGAAATGGATGAGTGCGCATACTCATCCATAATTTTAAACTGTCCGATTCGGTTTTACGAAAAGTCGGCAAGCTTGACTCCGCTAAAGCTTTGTGGGAAAAATTGGAAGAACTGTATTTTGAAACCTCGTTGCCAAACAAACTGTATCTTCTCGAAAAATTTTTCCGCTTTAAGCTTGACTTAAACAAAGATATGGATGATAACATCGATATCTTCACAAAACTGGTTCAAGATATCAAGCAAGCGGAGATAAACATATTGATGAATACACCCCTATTGTGCTTTTGAATGCCATCCTGATTCTTATGCGATGTAAAATCCGCAAACAAATATGGTAGGGATGCCTTAACTCTTGATCGTGATTAATGGATTAAAAAGTAAAGAGTTGGAATTAAAAGCAAACAAGGGTAAATCATCAACATCCGGTGAAGTCAATATGGTAAGAGGAAGGTCTCAAAACAAATAGTGGTCAAAACAAAAATCGAATCAATCAAGGTCACAACTATGAAAAGAAAAAGGGTAGGAGTAAGAGTAGATCAAAGTCTAGGACTAGAGGCGTAAAGTGTTACAACTGTGGTGAAATAGGTCACTTTAGGAAAGAATGCCCTAACCCTAAAAAGAAGAATTTCAATCAGAATCAAAATGAGCAAAATGACTGCAATATGGCCTCGGGAAGTGAGGACGATGCGAATGTTTTTATGGTGGTTGAATCGTGTGATAATTTGGTTAACTCTGTGAATGCCATGGCTGCATGCAAAAATGAATGGTTGATAGATTCGCTGCACTTTCCACATGACCCCATATAAACACTTCTTTAATTCCTACCAAGAACAAAAACTGGTTCGTCTCACTTGCTAATGAAAAGAAGTGCCTAATTCTTTGGAATAGGTGATGTTTGTCAAATTTGATTGAAATGTTTTGAAATTAAAAATGTTAGGCATGTTCCGACCTTTGCAACAATCGATTTCCTGTGCATCTCTGAAGATGAGGGTTTAGAGGGAAGGTGGGGGAGGGGAATGATGAAAATTATGAAAGGCTCTCTTGTGATTGTGAAGGCCGAAAACGCCGTAATCGTATGTGTGTGCCGGTTTGCCCTATCTTGTGCGAGAATTGTGCTAATCTCGTTAAGGAAGATAAAACAAACTTATGGCATAAAAGATTAGGACACATGAGTAGTAAAGGCCTAGGAATCTTAAACAAGCTGGTGCCTTTGGAAAAGATGAGATTTCGGACTTGCCTTTTGTGAGTCGTGTGTCATGAGTAAACAAAGACCGAGTGAGCTTTCCCCATTCCTCAATCCAAAAATTTTCCAGTAAAAAAATCCTTGAATACATACATGCTGATGTATGGGGGCCCTCTAGCGAGCCCACTCAAGGAGGAAACAGATATTTCCTCTCCATCATTGATGATTTTTCCCGAAAAACTGGTTGTTCCTCATGAAACACAAGTCGATGTTTTTGAAAACTTTAAAAGCTGGAAAACCATGATTGAAGTAAAACGGCAAGAAAATCAAAACCCTTAGGATCGATAATGGCCTAGAGTTCGCAACTCAAATGGACAAATTCGTTCGAAACGGAATTGAAAGACACAAATCTGTCCCTTACACCCTCAAAGAAATGGGGTGGGTGAGAGAATGAATAGGACTCTCCTTGAAAGGGTTAGAAGTATGCTTGCCTCCTCGGGTCTCTCCAAAAGGTTTTGGGGAGAGGCAGTCCTAACTGCCGCCTATCTCATCAATAGGTCCCCTTCCGTCCCATTGAACGGAAGATGTCCCGAGGCAGTTTTTTGGGAAAAAGAAATTGATTTTCAAAATCTGAGAGTCTTTGGGTGTGCTGCCTATGCCCATAGGAGAAACGACAAATTGGAACCTCGATCGGTTAGGTGCGTTTTCTTGGGCTACCCTGAAGGTGTAAAAGGATATAGGTTATGGGTGAGGGATGAACCGGGTTTTAAAGTGATTATAAGCCGTGATGTTGTTTTTAATGAAAACGAATTCCCGTGTTTGAATGTCCCGAATGAACCTGTCCCTGCCCCGGCTCCTGTTATGGTGGAGCACCCTGTCGTATTGAGTCCTATTGAACCTAGGGTGCAGCCCGAGACTGAAACCGTGAATGTGAATCAAAATGATCAAGTAAATGAGCAAGAAACTGAAACTGTAGATGCCGAAACAGAAAATGATGACACTAGGATTGAATTTCCTGAAGATCAAAATCTAGACAACTATCTACTTGCTAGGGACAGACCTAGACGTACGATTAGAAGGCCCTCTAGATTTGATGACATGGTCTCTTTTGTGTTTAGTGTGTTTGAATCCATTGACAACTGTTATGAACCTAAAACATATCAAGAAGCTTTGAAATCGCACTGTGGAATGGATGAATGCTATGATAGATGAGATGAACTCGTTGCATGTTAATCAAACTTGGACTTTAGTGCCCAAACCTAAAACTGCTCCCTTGTTGATTGTAAGTGGTGTTTAAAGTCAAAACGAGTCCGAATCGTGCGTTTCAAAGCTAGGTTAGTTGCAAAGGGTTTACTCAAAAGGAGGGGATAGATTACACGAAATCTTTGCCCCGGTTGTCAAATTCACTAGCTTAGGGTTATGCTTGCTTTAGTTGCTCAATTTGATCGGGAGTTGAAACAAATGGATGTCAAAACTGCGTTTTTACATGGTGAATTAGAAGAAAAAATTTCATGAGGCAACGGAAGGTTTTATTGACAAGAAAAATCCCGATTATGTTTGTTTTTGAAAAAATCTTTATATGGTCTTAAACAATCTCCCGAATGTGGAACAAAAATTTGACTTGTGCATGCAATCTTTGAATTTTAAACGCAGCTCTTATGATCATTGCTTGTACTTTAAAATTACCGTGATGCACACTTGTTCCTTCTGATTTATGTTGACGACATGCTCTTGATTAGTCCTAGCATCAAGGCTATAGAGGATGTCCAAAAATGTCTTTGTAAAAACTTTGACATGAAAAACTTGGGAGATGCGAAAAAGATTTTGGGAATGAACATTGTAAGGGATAGGAAGAACAACACGATTTCTCTAAATCGATTTCTTACGTTGAAAAGATTTTGAGTAAATTTAACATGCAAATCAGAATCGTCAATGTGCCTCTTGCAAGTCATTTCACCTTGAGTAAAACCAGTCTCCCAATCTGAAAATGAAATTGATGAAATGAAAGATGTGCCATACTCCAATGCCATAGGATCGGTCATGTACTTGATGGTCAGCACACGGCCTGACCTTGCTTACCCGCTAAGCTGTTTGAGTCGGTACATGGCTAATCCTGGGATGCCTCACTGGCAGGCTGTCAAATGGCTGATGAGATACTTGAAATTCTCTCTGAACTATGGTCTGAAATTTTCAAAATGTCATGATGGTGTGAAATTAAAAGGCTACGTAGACTCGAATTATGCTAATGATAGAGATAGTAGGAAATCCACTACTTCTTATGTGTTTACTTTGTGTGATGCTTGTGTTAGCCGGAAATCCCAACCTAGTCTATTGTTGCATTGTCTACCATGAGTCCGAATATGTTGCTATAATCAAGCGTTTAAGGAAGCAACATGGTTAAAAGGATTAATTTCGAACTGGGTTTTTGAAAGATAAACCGTGATTTTTCGGACAACAATCGGCATACGCTTTGTAAAAATCTGTTTTCCACGATAGGACAAAGCACATAGATGTTAGGTACCATTACCTTAGGGATGTGATTGACAAAGGACTTGTCCTCCTTGAAAAATTCCAACCCGGCTTAATCCAGCAGACATGGGAACTAAATGTCGCCCGTCACCAAATTTAAAAACTGTTTAAACATTTTGAAAATTGATACTGGAGATTGAAGCTCTCTTGCTGTTTTTTCCCGAAAATCCTCGGCTCTCTCTGTGATTGCTGAGGTGTCTCTCTAGTTCCTACTTAGTGTGGTGGAGCTAGGCAGATTTCTTTTTCCCCTGCTTGGTCCAAGCTGTGTGTTGGATCAAGTGGGGGATAGGCGATGATGAACCCTAAAATTTTTTGGTAAAAGTCCTATTGAGTCCCATTAGTCATTAACCCATTCCCCCACTTGCTCCAAGGTGGAGATTGTTGCTGTTTTTTATGTTGGCTTGGCCCAAAATAAAGTGGCAGCCCATTTAAATAAAAGCCCAACCCTTAGCCCATTGCCGTGGCCCGCCCAAATGGAAGCGCAAGCTTTGTTCGGACGCTTCCGCCTTTCTCCCGCCTTGTCTCTCCCACGTGCTCACGATCTCCCATGCTGAGCTGTCCTCGGTTGCTGCGATAGCTGTTATATCTTTGTATCTCCCCAGCGCATCGGTGCGATGAACGAGAGAGAAAGGGGCTTTTCAAAATCTAGGGTTAGATTTTTCGTCGTCATTGTTCTTCTCTCTCTCATTCGGTCGCCGTGTGTCTCTCTCTTCAACCTCTTCTCTCTTGGTGAGGTGTGAGTGTGAGTGTTAGTAGATACACGGTTGTGCTTGTTGAGGGTTTTCCTTTGGTAAGCTATCATCTCACTGAGGTTGAGAGGACTTAGGAGGATACCGGTGTTGGGTCTTGGTGGCCGGTGGAGGTTTAGGGCTTCTTTGCCGGAGTCTTTAGTGTGGGGTTTTGGGGGACTTGTTGGGACTCGGATGGTGGACTGGTTTAACAAGGGTTACCGAGCCTATAAGCGTTGCTATAGCCGAGGTGTCTATCACCGTGACGGCGAGTCGGTGGCGTAACACCGGCGGATAAGCTTGCTTTACATCTCACTTGTTTTTCGTTACATTTCGTGTTCCTTGTCTTCTCTGTCTAATACTCTGTTTGCAGTCCCTGTTTGAAGGCGATCAAGTGACACCCCGTTATCGTGTTACCCCCTCTTCCCATACTTTCTAATATTGTAATAGTTGAGCGTCTCGTGAGGACCCCTTTAGATTCATGTATCTAGGATTTCTGGTTTTGTAATATTATTTTGGCGTTTGTGCGCAACTTGTATACAACCACAACATATATATATATATATATATATATATATATATATTTTTAATGTTTACCCAACAATTTAGATAAATTTATTTATTTTTACAAAGTCATAAAAGTTGTTTATATAATTTTTAGTGAATGAGATTTTATTTTTGAAAACATAATTAAAGTATGTTAAATTTTGATTTTATATTAGTTATATGTTAGACTTTTAAAAATAGAAAGTGAACACTTTAGTCGGAACGGAGGGAGTAAAACAATTCGTGCTTTTGTGTATGTATACAGAAAACTTTTTTGGAAGGAATTCTTGATTGTCTGATAGACTGATAGTACCTCGAGAATTAGTGTTAGGTTTTCGAGCATCAGAATACCTTGGAAAAAAAAAAAAAAAAAAGAGTTTTATGAGGCATCCCTGTTCGGGAATGTACAAGCACAAGCTTCCCAGAATGCACTACTCCAAGAAGACCAACTTATAATATGATAGGAAATAACCTCACTAAGTTGACTGGCCAAAAAGTCTTTGCTCAATAGAAAGAAGAAATATAGAAGCATCCAGGAAACCAACAGAGCTTATTTATGGAATGGAATTTGAGTGTATGTTTTGTATCAACAGAAGTAATTAGCAATGGATAGAAAGCTTTATGAGGCATCCTTCACTGGAAATGTAGCTTCCCTGAATGCATTACTCCAAGAAGATCAACTCATTCTTGACAGAATTTCACTCACCTCCATCAATGAAACTCCCTTACACATTGCAGCCTTGCACGGTCACCTCGGTTTCGCTAGGCTCCTTCTCAATCACAAACCCAAACTCGTTACTTCCCTCGACTCCCTACGACGTTCCCCTCTCCACTTGGCGTCAGCCGAGGGCCACGTCGGGATTGTTCAGGAGTTGTTGCGTGTACAAGGCGGTCCAAATCTATGCAATTCTCGTGATCAGGATGGGAACACACCTCTCCACTTGGCTGCTATGAATGAGCATTTGGAGGTCATCAAGGTACTCACTCGGGCAAGGCCTGAGATCGCTCGGGAGGCAGTTGACCACCAGGAGACCATTTTGCACCTGTGTGTAACGCATAATCGTTTTGAGGCGTTGAAATTGTTGATGGAATTGTGGACGGATGAAGATGTGGCCAAACTGCTAGATCATGATGGAAATACTCTCTTGCATCTTTCCGCAATCCATCAACAAACAGAGGTATGTGTTCTCCCGATCTTGAAGTTTGGAATTAATTGATCATTAACCATTAATATCACATACCTATGTGCTCGGTGGAATATTGAAATACAAGTTGGGATAATATAACTTCATCGCATTTTATCTTAGAACAACAGGTTCTTGATCTTTTGTGCAGACCATAAAATACTTGCTCAACAAATCAAGTATTATAGCAAATGGGAATGCTTTGAATGGACACGGATTTACAGCTCTGGATGTTTTAGATCACTGCCCGAGAGATTTCAAAGCACTTGAAACGCGAGAGATTCTCATTGAAGCGGGCATTAAGAGAGCCAAAGACCTTCCTAAACCGCTACCATCATCATCGGCCACCTCTGTGACCAAAAAGCATAGTAGCCGAGCAAAAATCTCACAGGTATTAAGGAAACAATATCTCCTCCTCAAAATTAGCTATTACAGTTACTCATATCATTTGTATTATTTGTAAATATTTATTTGTGCTTATTATCAGTCAATTCAATCCCATGTAATTCTCCCATTTTTTGTATAAATACACAAAGTCAAGATGAATAAAATTATCTTTTCTTCTTCTAAACCTTCTTTATGGTATCAAAGCATTTGATCCTAGCTTTTAACTTTTTTTGACAGCCACCTTATACCACCCCATCGTCGCCTTCCCACCATCACTGTCCATCACCCAATGGCCGGCCAAAGCTCACACACCACCATCCCAAATTCGCTGACCCTTCCTCTCCAATAATTCTCGTTAACCTCTCTAACGCAAAACCCTTACCCCCTCACCTACCTCTCGTGGTCATCTCAAATCACCTCTTCGTTCGGTCTAGACCTTCTAGGATTCGTCGATGGCTCCCACCCCTCCCGAGCCGCTACTATCAAAGCCACCGATGGTAAAGAATCTCCCAACCCCGCTCTATCACATGGCGAGACAAGATCGTCTCATCCTTAGCGCCATCTTAGGAACCCTTGACACCGTGGTTGCACCACTTGTCTTTCAAGCCACCACATCCCGCCAAGTATGGGAAATCCTTAAGACCACCTATGCCAACCCATCTAGGGGCCACATCCTACAAGTCAAACACCACCTAGACTCCATCACTCAATCCTCACTCTCCATCACCGACTATATGCAAGCCATAAAAACATGCAAACAAATTGGCCATCCTAGGAAAACCAATGGACTCAGGACATCATTTCAAAGGTCCTCAAAGGCTTAGAATATGAGGCTTACAAACCCGTGATTGATTCCGTTCGTGCTAGAGATACCCCATTTCCTTGAATCTCTTCATGAAAAATTGATCAACCATGAACTCTCCCTCAAACAAGCCGCCCCACCGTCCAACCCTCTCCCACCTGTTTTGCCCACGTTGCTCACACCCACCGTCACAACCACGCGCCACAACCCCACCCCCTATTTTGCCTACCCCCTTCTCGCCCTACTCAGTCCGCAACCCCTTTAAAGGCAAGTGCCAATATTGCCGCTTCGTGGGCCACGTTATCTCACGGTGTCATCGGTTCAAAGGGACTATCCCATGGTTGTCTTCCCGCCTCCACCTACTTCCATCCGCCCCTCTCATCCTCCCCCCTCCCCAAGCCACACGGTTACAATGTCTTCCGCCCCACCTCCGGCTCCTTGGCTTGTTGATAGTGGTGCTACGAACCACATCACGAATGATCTCTCCACCTTGGCTCTTCACCACCCCTATGTTGGTAGCGATGATGTTCTCATCGGCGATGGTTCCTCCCTTCCCATTGCTAATATAGGTTCATTCTCTTACTCCACATCTACAACTCCTATCATTTTCAATAATGTCTTGCACGTACCTCGCATTTCTCGCAATATTCTTTCCGTTTCACAATTTTGCCGTGATAACAATGCTACAATTGAATTCTCACACTCTTCTTTTCTTATCAAGGCAATCTCGACACATCATGTTCTTCTCCACGGCACACTTGAACGTGGAGTCTACATATGGCATCCCCATCTCTCCAAGCAAACGTTAGCACGGTTGCTTCTCTCCATTCTTGGCACCATCGATTGGGACACCCCGCCCCCCCAATTGTTTCTCATTTGAATAAATTATTTAGTCTTTCAATTCCTAGTGGTTCTATTTCCCATTGTAACTCTTGCAACATTAACAAAAGTCACAAGCTTTCTTTTTCCACTTCCACTCTTGAATCGCATGCACCACTTGACATAATTTTCTCCGATGTATGGACTTCTCCCGTTCTCTCTTATGACAATTATAAATACTATATTATTTTTGTCGACCACTATACAAAATACACTTGGTTATATCCCCTTAAACACAAATCCGACACTTATTCTATCTTCTTTCGTTTTAAATCTCTTGTTGAAAACCATTTTTCCCGCCCCATCAAACAATTCTTTTCCGATAACGGAGGTGAATACATTAAACTCACTCCCTCTCTTCTAAAAGAGGGCATTTCTCACCTAACTTCCCCTCCCCACACTCCCGAACATAATGGCTTCTCCGAACGTCGTCATAGACATTTGGTTGAAACCGGTCTCACTCTTCTCTCTCATGCAACCCTTCCTCTCACTTTTTGGCCACATGCCTTAATCACCGCATCGTACCTCATCAATCGAATGCCCACCTCCACCCTCCGAAATGACTCCCCTACTTCCGCCTCTTTCAAAAATCTCCAAACTACACAAAATTAAAATGTTTTGGGTGTCTTTGCTACCCGTGGCTCCGTCCTATGCACCACACAAACTCGCACCCAAGTCTACTCCTTGCATCTTTGTCGGTTATTCTCCTCTCAAAGTGGCTTTTATTGTCTCGACCCTCTTACAAATCGCATTTATACTTGAGACATGTAAAATTCGTAGAGTCGAGTTCCCTTATTCTACTCTTATATCCAATCCCACTCCATCTCCCATAATGTCTCCCACTGCTTGGTGCTCATTCTCTTTACCCATATTACCTCCTACCAACTCTCCTAATGCTACCATTCCCATAACCCAAACTGCTGACCCCATTGTACCTCCCACAACTCCTTCTACCCAACCAAATGATTCCCATGCACCTTTGCCAGACAATCTTCCCGACACACATACTATTTCCATGCAAAACCCTTCCCCCCTACCCGTCCAAAACACTAACCCTCCCTCCCGGATCACTCCTTTGCGAGACCACAACCCACCCACCCCACACCGCCGAGCCCCATCCACCCCTCCCACCAACCCAAACCGTACCATCACCGCCTCTCCAATAATATCCGAAAGCCCAACCCCAAATACGCTCATCTAGCCACACTACCCTCCCGAACTCTCTCCCCACATCCACAAACAGGCCCTATCCTCTCCTCATTGGCATGCCGCCATGCTCGATGAATACACGCCCTTCTCAAAAATAACACATGGTCTCTTGTCCCTCTCATGAGGCACCCAATATCGTTGGTTGCAAATGGGTATTTCGCATCAAGTACAACCCGGATACCTCCATTCAAAATACAAAGCTCGCCTTGTAGCCAAAGGATTCCACCAACGTCCGTGTCTAGATTATTCGACACCTTTAGTCCCGTTGTCAAACCCGTTACCATCCGTCTCATTCTCTCTCTTGCAATTAGTCATGGTTGGTCCCTCCGCCAACTTGACGTCAATAACGCATTCCTTCAAGGTCGTCTTCCGAAACCGTCTATATGTCTCAACCTCCCGGTTTCCAAAACACCTCCCACCCTTCTCACGTTTGCAAACTTTCCAAGGCCATTTATGGCCTCAAACAAGCACCACGTGCTTGGTTTACCGAACTCAAAATTTTCTTCTCTCCTTCGGTTTCTCGTCTTCCATTGCCGATCCCTCATTATTTATTTACACTCAAAACTCTCAACACTTACTTCTTCTTGTCTACGTCGATGACATTATTATCACCGGCCCCTCCGACTCTTTTCTTAACTCATTTATTCAAAGTCTTTCCTCTCGGTTCTCCCTAAAAGACTTGGGTCCTCTCTCCTACTTCTTAGGCATTGAGGTAACACCAAATTCTCATGGCATTCATCTTTCTCAATCTAAATACATCCATGATATCCTACTCAAACATGACATGCTTCACTCAAAACCCTCCCCACCCCCATGGCCACCTATCCTCCGTCTCGGCCATGCCCCGCACCCTATTTGCAACCCCTCCGAGTTTCGGGCTATCATTGGTAGTCTTCAATATCTTTCGTTCACTCGTCCCGACATCGCTTTCTCGGTCAATCGGCTTGCGGTTTCTCCACCACCCCAAGAGTCACATTGGGTGGCTCTCAACGTTTACTCCGCTACTTGCATGGTTCCATGCACTTGGGTATTCAGCTCTTTAAACACAACCCTTCCCCACTTCATGCCTTTTGTGATGCCGAGGCGGGCGACCATGATAACTTTCTTTCCACCTCGGGCTATATTGTTTATCTAGGTCGCAATCCTATAGCTTGGTCCTCAAAGAAGCAACGTGCTATAGCTCGGTCTTCCACGGAAGCCGAGTTCCGTGCCATTCTTTGCCACCACGCCCGAGCTACTATGGGTATCCAACCTCCGTCCGAAATTCATGCTTCCTCTTCGCAACCTCCGGTAATTTATAGTGACAACTTGGGAGCAACCTCCTACTCAGAAACCCGTCTTTCACTCAAGAATGAAACACCTAGCCCTCGCCTTTCATTTCGTGCGGGAACAAGTTCAAAATGGCCACCTCCGTGTCCAACATATCTCTCGGTCGGGATCAAGCGGCAGATGCGCTCACCAAACCTCTCCCTCGTGCTCGGTTCAACTCGCTTATTTCCAAGATTGGTCTTACTCAAGGAACGTCCAACTTGCGGGCGTATTAAGGAAACAATATCTCCTCCTCAAAATTAGCTATTACAGTTACTCATATCATTTGTATTATTTGTAAATATTTATTTGTGCTTATTATCAGTCAATTCAATCCCATGTAATTCTCCCATTTTTTGTATAAATACACAAAGTCAAGATGAATAAAATTATCTTTTCTTCTTCTAAACCTTCTTTAACAGGATATCTCTAATTCTCAACACAAACGAAGTGGATTCCTATCGAGGGTGTGGAGTATGTTCTTCAAGAATGAGAATTCTAATTGGTTAGAAAGAGAACGCGGTAATCTTGTTATTGCCGCAACGATTATAGCAGCAATAAACTTACATGCTGGGATATACCCATCCGGGGCTACGTATTTGGGCTCCAATAATAATGGCTATTCATCAATGGATAATTTCGGCCAAATGTTGACGTTAGTAGTATCTCTAAGCAGTATACTGATATTGGTTAGCGGATTCAATCTCAAGAACAAGTTCGTAACGTGGTTGCTAATGCTAGGAATGTTTACTACGTTCGTTACCATAATAATCACGTATCTATCATCAATCGCGAACATGTCACCAGATACATGGGTAAATGAGGTGACATTATACCTGTGTCTTGTTTCGTTAATAATATTTGGTTCGTTTGCATTCATTACCACGCTTTACTTTGTTGTGTGCGCGATAAAGAGATGTATTTAATTTCCAAACGAAGGATCGAGAGATCAACAAGAAGAAGAGGAATGAGAGTACAGTCGACAACGAATGAATGTATGATCAGATCATGTTGGCAGGCAGCTAGCACAAGTCTGATGTTTCCAAATCTGGAAAATTATGTAATGTAGGTATCTTCTACTTTTAATTTGAGAGGAAACATTGATCATATGTATTTTTGGACCCTTTGCATTGTTATTTTCTGTTTTGCTTGAAGCCAGAAAACCAAGAAGGAAGACGATGATCAAAATAATCTAAGCTTTGCTGATTAAGAAAAATGTGATCTAGTGAAGTGAGCAGTACATCAATATGAATCTTGACCAGCTGTATATATCAACTAATCTAGCAGGTCATCTTCTGAGTATTTTTTGAACAAATTTCACCCTCAGTGTCGATTTTGACCAATTCGTTCAACGGTATACAGAAATAAGGGTTAATTACACCATTAGTCCCTCGACTATAAACTATTCCACCAGTAGTCCTTTAACAAATTTTTTTTAAATTTCAGTCCCAAGAGTTTCTAAAAGTCACACGGCTAGTCCTTAATGCCAGCCCTGAGATTTTGGGACCCTAAGCGAACTTAAAAAATGGAGCCCCAATTATATACATGTAAAAAAATGAAATCTACAAAAAGTTGATCATTTTCATATCGAAGTAAATTAATTTAGAAAGAATAATAAACAACATAGAAATTATCAAATTTCATTGAACATCCATTATAAATTTATATAATCAAAAGAAACGGTGCTGAAACAAAAAAATGTTACTTAAACAAAACTCTTCTAGCATATTTAGCTTCAAAATCACTAATTAAAGTTTGATGATCAAGTTGTGATATTGCAAATGTAATATGCGAAACGCAAATAATTTAACCTTGAAACCTAATTACCTAGATAATAATCTTGCAACAGATTTATATAACACAAAAAAGAAAAGAAAACCAAGCAATATTTTAATTTAGTTAAAAAAAAATTAGAGTTAGAATTGTACCTTTTTAAAAATCAATTGCAATGAAAGATTCAATAGTGCAGTGTTTTCCCTTCTTTTTTTTTCTTCTAAATCACCTCAATTTATTTTCACTTACCGAATCCCGACTCTCAAATCTTAATTCTCTCTCCTCACGTCACGTATTTAAAAGATTATTAATAGAAACATGACTTTCTTTTACTTTGGGCCTAAGTTTTAGATGTGAACTTTAAAATGAGATGTGTGCTTTAGTTATAATAAAGATAAAACTTTAATATATGGGATCAATTATTGTGGGCCTTCTATTGCACTTAAAAATGTAAACTCATGATTTATATATACTAGCTTATTAAGTAAGATTAGGGGGCCCTTTTTAGGTGGAAAAAATCAGGGGTCCAAGGCGGCCGCCTAGTGGGCCTATGCCCAGAGCCGGCCCTGAGTCCTTTTGATGGATGTCGTTAGTGATTTGCCGTTAAGTTACCCATGTACCTTCCACATGCGTGTGACTAAGGGCAAAAATGGAATTTCCCTTACATCTTCTTCACCATCTTCAAACCTCAATTCCAAAAAAAAATACACACACACTAATTCATTGATGATTACTCCCAAAAAATAAAATCTTCTTCATCACCACCACCATTGTGGTGATGGTGATGATAGCACCAGCAGCAGGAATAGCGACATACCCCATCTTTTTAGGGCTGGCGTAATCCTCATCGGCATCATCGAACTCATCATCGGAATCCCCAAAATCGAAATGTTTGGGAGAAACAAGGACCAAATCAGGTATATAGTAGCGGTGGTCAACGCCCCACAACCAATGCCAAAGAGCAGAGCACCAACAATGCTCATGATATCCATGGTGCGATTGCGAATCGAAGAGCTCACGAAGGAATAAAGATCGAACGATTGGGGCTTCGAAGAAACGACGTCATTGGCGGTGGTTTAAATGCAAAAAACCACCACCGGTAGCCACCACCGTTGCCGGTACAACGGAGGACATCGGTATAAGGTTGGGGGTGGTAGGACCTCCGCCGACAGTTTAAAACCCACAGACTCTTCATTTTATACGATCCAAACATTTGGTTGATAAATTTCTTGCACTTTCTTGTTCACAGGAGGAATTAAAGTCCAGATCTGCGGCATAGCACAGTATTTTGCACTTTGTTTCTCAGTATTAACCCCAAATTGATGTAATTTTGGAACAGGGTTGTTTTCTTGTTTCTTCTTCTTCTGTAAATCCTGGAACCAACCCACATCTCAAGGCTGAATATTTGGCGGGTTTCTTGAATTTGAGTCTATTAATTCATTTTTCCTTATATGAGTCTTCTCGGTTTTTGAACTGAAAAATATCGCGAGAATTGTTTGAGAATATATGCGGTGGGTAAGTGTCTTGAATTTCGGTTAATTCAATTCGCTTGTCTTGAATTTCACTGTGAACCCACTTGAGGGTTGGTCCAATTATTCTTACATTTACCGGGTTTGGGTTTGAAGATGTTAAGGGAGAGAGACAGAGAGGGGTGGGGAAGAAGGAGTTAGTTAAATTCCATTAATGCCCAAAAAAAAAAAAAAAAAGTCATGTGCCTTGCACATGAGGGAGTTAACGAAATTTTTTAACGGCATCCATCAAAAAGACTAGTCGGGTGACTTTTTGATACTCTAGGGATTGAAATTTTTAAAAAATTTGTTAAAGGACTACTAGTGAAATAGTCCATAGTCGAGGGACTAATAATGTAATTAACCCTAGAAATAAATAATTCCTAATACTTAAATAACTACGCAGCAAAATAATTACTCCCTCTGTTTCAGGTAAAGAGTTGACTTTTGACTTTTTTTTGTTCAACTTAGTTAACGTTTAACCGATAAGCTACATAAATTTATTTGTTTTTACAAAGTTATGAAAGTTTTAATCCATATTATTCTTAATGTATTTTTTAATTAATGAAATTTTATTTCCTAAAATATAAGTAAAGTATATAAAATTTTGATTTGATTTAGTCACATGTTAACTTTTAAAAATAGAAAATAAGCTATTTGCCTGGAACAGATAGAGTAATAATTAATATCAAAAGTAATCAATAATATCAATACCTATATGAAGGAGGAGCAACTTTGTAGACAATTTATCAAAGGGTTAATTGCACCTGTTTTCCGTAGTTTGCTCAGTGTTGCACTTGAGGTCTGTGGTTTCAATTTTTATATTTTGAGGCCTAAGATTGCATTTTCCTTGCTATTTTTTTTTTGTTTAATTTTTGAATAGAAAGTTGTCATGTGCCGTTAGAATACACCTATCCATAGTTTTAGTCTTTTCACATATGCACATGACTCGCACATGCAATTATTGACTTATAAAAAAATAATTTATTTTCTTATTTTAAGAAAGCAAAAAAATTAAAAATTAAAAACTAAAGCCCTTTTATTCTTTGCTTCATTTCCTATGTAAATGAACTAAAAATTAAAATTACTCTTTTCTTAGTACTTATTTAGTTAAAAGAAAATCTCGTATTTTAACAAGCTAAACGTCTTTCTTCAAGTTCACTTTCACTCCACTAAGAGATATAGACAACGTGGTCTCTCATAAAAGGAGGTCGTTTGTTTAAATCTTAATAACCAAGTGTTGCAAGACAAAAATAACCTTATCAAAATGCATGTGGAAATTTTTTCATTAAAAAACTAAGGCAAACTCCCTTTTGACTCCATTGCAACGAAATCGCAATCTTAAGCCCCAATATGCAAAAATTGAAACAAACAGACCGTCAAATACAGCAGTGAGAAAATCATAAGGTAGCAAATGGCAATTAGCCCTTTATCAAACTCAAAACTCACAATTTACTCTTTTAGAGTATCTGAAAGAATTATATAATTATTTGGTCCCTTGGCTTTACCAAATTTATGCGTTGCGTCCTTCTGCTAAAAAAAATGCAATCTGGTCACTCGATTTGCATTTCCTTAAGAGATTCCCCCTTTCCTCCGTTAACGTCTATTTTTTCGTTTATTTTTTTTAAATACCCAAACTACCCTAAATGATTCCCTTCAAAAGACTAAAACACCCCCCAACTAACCCTAATCTCTATCTCTCCTCTCTCTCCCTCTTCTCTCTCTCTCACGCCCTCTTTTGATTTTTAATACCCTTATCTTCATCACATATAATCAAGTCACCATTAACGTCGTTGCAATGAAGTTCCAGTGAGTCAACACTAATTCTTTACTCAACCCGGTCGTACCAAAGGAGTAAAGAATAGCGGCCACGTCGTTTTGAGAAACAGGGTAAGGCAATTGCAAGGCCCTGTTTGGGGTCTTGGAAATTAATTCGGAATAGTAATACAAATTGGGGTTGCTGTTTTGAAATGGGGGTGGTGGTGGTGAGGGGAAGGGATTAAAGGTAAGTTGAAGGGTTTGACTTTGGGGTAGAGGTGGTCAATGGTGATGATGAGTTTGGGTTTGAAGTCGTTGAGTTGGTGGGTGAGTTCGGTGAGGGTGTAGAGAGGGTTGGCGGTGGTGGCGATTGCGCCGATGGCAATGATGGCGAAGAAGACAACAGGAAAGAGGGTGGAGTTTGGGAAGAGGATGAGGACGACATCGTTTTTGAAGATGTTGAGGTTGAGGAGGGATTGGGAGGGCTGAGTGACTTGGGTTATGAGGTGAGAGAAAGTGAGAGTGTTGGTTGGTTGGTTGATTTGGATCGATGAGGGCGGGGGAATTGGAATGGGTATGGGTATAGAGATTACGGGAAAGGAATTGGAATATGGAGAGGTTTTGGGCTTAGGGGAGAGAAATAGGTTCTCTTGGAGAGGTGTAGACTCCATTTTTGTTGTTGGTTGACATTGCAAATGAGTTGTGGAGTGAGACAACAAGCTAAAATGTTGAGGTTTTCTCTTTTGATTTTTGAAACCCACCACTATATCTCTCTCTCTCACCCCTTCTTCTCTCTCCTCTTCAATGTCACCACCCAATAGCCCCCATCCCCAACATCTCCATCAGATCTCAAATTAACAAGCTCAACCAAGAACCTCAAATCTACAACTAGTCAACAAAAATCATCATCTCAGATCCATCCCACATACATACCCATACACACATGCCAATATACATATATATATATATATATATATATATAGATGGTAGGGAGAAAATCGGTAACAAAATTAGTATAAAATTGAATTGGTGCATTTGATTTCAAAGTAACTATTTAAAAAAAAAAAATTTTGGGGGACGATTGGGCAGGCATGGGGAGAAAATCCCTAATCAAGTATCTTGAGAAACATTAATTTTAGCAGCCCCATTATAAGAAGTGGCTGTGCCTATGTTAGCAACGAACTCCGAAGAACTATTGCCATGATCAATTGAAGCCGACCCATCATTTGAAGAAATCATAAAAACAATGAGGACTTTGTAAATAAAGCTACTCCTTCAATTTCCAATTTATAACCTCTCTCTCTCTCTCTCTCTCTCTCTCTCTCTCTCTCTCTCTCTCTCTCTCTCTCTCTCTCTTCATATGAAATGAAGCTTTATGATAACAACCGCATAAAGTTGGAAGAATACTCTGTGTGTTCATATGTGGTGAACCGCATAAAGTTGGAAGAATAGGTAATCGTTATAGAATGAGAATTATGTGTGTACATGCTGAAATTTCATGTTGACAAGTTTATCAATCTTCTCGAGGGGCGCATCTATTGAGGGGTAGAAGTGGTAATTATTTGTCAAGACCGTCTACACATACGTGGGTATATGGGCACATATTTGCTTAGAAACGGACTATAATACGTCAGACCATTTTAGCCAACTATTAATTTTCGAGGACAAAAGTAAACTTACATGAGTACCTACTATAATGTCAAACTCAGATACTTATTAGTAATGAACATTAATAGTGAAAATTTTATCCAGGGTTTAGGTTGAAATTAATTTTGTAAGATTTATTTATATTTAATTAATTGGTAAATGAGAGCCCATGGGCACCAAGCCATTTATTGCCTGCACATTTATACATGTGTTATCAATTGTACATGGGAAAAATTCGGATCGGTCCACTCTAGTGGATTTTCAACTGGTTTACTATCCTATAATATTATCAAATCACTTAAGTACATTTTTCGGTATGATGCATCAGCTTCTAAATCAATGTATATCGATGACAAATGCGTGCATCGTCTGATAACAAATGATGCGTCAAAAGTAGATTTTAACAATTAATAGGGAAAATTAGACAAATGACCAACGTACTATCGTTTGATGACCGATTTGACCAACGAACTCCCAATATACCAAATCTAACCATTGTACTCACTAATTGAATCAAATGTGGTCCCTCCCGTTAACTTTTCATCTGATTTTCTAACGGGCTGCTAACGCGATTAACGGAGTTATTTTATAAGTGGTATTATTGTCCATTCCTTCCAAATCTCACCGCCCCAACCCATGCACACTCTCCTCTCTCTCTCTAGGTGGGGGCAGTGAGATTTAGAGGAAATGGACAAAAATACTCCTCATAAAATAGCTCCGTTAATCATGTTAGCAGCCCCATTAGAAAATTGAATGCAAAGTTAACGGAAATGGCCACATTGGACTCAATTAGTGAGTACATTAGTTAGATTTGATATATTCAGAGTTCGTTGTTTAAATTAGTTACCAAACGATAATACATTGGTCATTTAATTAATTTTCCTCAATTAATAATATTATTATTGACTAAAACTGTTAAAAATTCACCAAATATACCGACTAGCAATTTTCCTATTGTACATTTACTTACCAGTTTATGGGAGCTGGCAGCCCACAAAGATTTTGGAAGCCGTGTTGACAAATACAGTACAATTTCTCCTTGATTCTAGGTCATAATGAAAGATACTTCCTCTGTCCCGGATAAATATTTTAGTGGATAAAATACAAGAATTAAGAAACATAATTAATGATAAACTGTAAAATATGTTCTGACAATAATACCCATGAATATTAATTGAGTTCAACTATTTTAAATAATTGGGTCTCTTTGGGATGTGTTATATTAAATGAAGCTTTAGGGTATATTAGGAAGAATGGTAAATAATAGGTAGATTAAAAGTCTTTAACAACATTAGTTAGGACATCCCAAAATAGAAAATGGCAAATTTATTCGGAATCACGCCCGTCCCTGCGGATCTTGGATCCCTAATTTTCATTTGAAAAAGTGTTGATATGATACACCAACATTGATTGGATGAATATATCTACTATCAATGTGTGTATTTTTCAAAGTTGTTTATGCGAGAGTAAGTGATCAAGCCAAAACGGTTTGGTGATCTGTCGTTGTCCACGTGTATAGTCGGTCAAAAATGTGGTGCCCGGCTCTCAATAGGCACAAGTTTTGCTGGGACTTGAGCTCCGGTAGATACCTGTGATGAAAGAGACACCGTCAGGGAGCTGGACGTGGGTCCAGCTAAAGCCCTCCGGTGGGAGAATCAGTATATGGTAAGATAATTGGTCTCCGGTGAGGATTCAGGCAGCTTCTTTGAGAGTGAAGGCTCTGAATTCTTTGGGAGAGTTTGTGGTTGTGTATGTGTGAATTTGAACTTAGACCTTAAATAAAGGCTATCACCTTTGTATTTATACTAATGTAAAGTCGGTTTGGACCAAGTGGGTCTGCAAGGTGTCGACCTGGGGTGAGCTGCCATGTGCTTGTCTCTGACAGCCGCAATGTACATTGATGGGTCTCAATGTGAAAGTGACCTGTCCTGATGCAGAGGATAGAACTTCCCTGTTTGTCCCCTTGACCTTCTAGATGCAACCTTCCTTAGTGATCAGGTATCCTTTTTGTCCAATAGGAGACTAGATGGTGGTCCCGGGATGACGTAGCAGCCTGAGGGCATTGAATGCGGCAGCTTTCGTTGACTTTCAAGGCTTCCCGAGGTGAATAACTCGGGATCCCTATTTCAAGCAGCTCGGGTTCAGGACCCGAGGATCTTGTTATCCGGTAATGGAAGATCTTGGGTCGCCCGAGCTCCTTGGGAGGTTGGTTGGAAGTGGTGATGAGTACATTTGGATCCCGAGCGTAATCCAAGCTCGGGATATGAGATCCTCTCACCCGAGCTCCAGGTAAGAATTGGCCACGTGGCCCGCGAGTGCCACGTGGAAGTTTGTATATTTTAGGATCTTCAGTAGCCCCCGACTTCCCGAGGTAAGGGTTTACACTTTAAGTCGGGAAGTCTCCAGCTCGATCATAGTCGGGTGATTAGGTAGAAGCTTCACCAACACGCCATGCCTTGGGAATCGTGCGAATCATTGGCGCGAAACATTCTGACGGCCGCATTAAATGTGCGTCGTTTCAAGTTTGAATTTGCAACCGTCGTTTGACCGAAAACGGCACCGTTTCGTTTGCCGAGGAGTAAAACACGCGGACTATCCATTTGGGGCCGGGTCAACTTCGGGTCATCCGTACAAGCGGCGCGTTTTGGAAGGGTATAAGTAGGGTTTGGCACCGTTTGGTCTTCACTTTTGCAAAAACCCTAATATCCTCCGCGAACCGCGATTTCCGCGAACTCGACTCCAACCGTCTTCGCATTTTCTTGTTGTTCCTGCTCTTTCCGATTTCATTCCGTAGGTTAGTGACATTGAAAACTGCTCTACCTGTTTATCATCTTTTTTCGGTCATTTCTGCCCTTTTCCAGTGTTTTTGTGCTTCGTCCTCGTTTTTCCGGCGATCGCCATTTTTTCTGGTACTGATCTCCGGCGTCACGTGCCTACCAGGTGACTCCCACGTGCCTTGGTGACTCTTGTACACCCTAGAAATCCGAGCTCCTACCTTTGATCCAGTATTCCGATCTCTTTAAATATTCCGAGCTTTCATTTATCTCTTCAATATGTTTGCGGGTAGGAGGGGTATTGGTATTAGGGTTCCCGAGCTTAGCTCGACATCGGACTCATCTTCGTCCCTGGATATTCCCGAGCTTGGACGGTGCCGCCCCACGCTATCTCTGTTCCCCTTAATTTAGGTGACTCCCCTTCCCAACTTGTCTTTGCCCGCTCACCCACGGGAAAACATGTATATAAGTTAGCCGAGGACCATTGGGAGGTCGTGGTCCCGAGTGAAGCTCGGGACATCTTAGGTCGGTGGGGTGTTGACTTCTCGGATCGAGTAGTGTCCGACGAGCCTCACCGGGTACCCCACTTCCTTTTCTGCTGAAATGGAGGTTTTAGACGATAAAGCCCAAATCATTACGCCCGACATGCCAATATTTCTCCATGAACCGGTATTTGCATCTCCGACGTGATCGTGCTCGTCGACTCCGTGAAGGAGCTTCTTCCGATAAATCGACACGAGCCGAGTAGAGCTGCGAGGATGTCCGGAGAATCGACCTCGGCCGAGCAGAGGTTGCCGCGGGTTGGAGAAATAGGCTTACCCCGCCGACGTGCCGTGGGAAATTATTCACCAAGTTCCTGATTCCGGTTCTATGCCCGACCGAACCGTAGCCGGGTTGGTGAAATCCCTTCGTGGGAAGGTGGGGTTTTATACCGGCTTCTTCACCGTTGGCGGGCTCCGACTACCCTTGGATCCCTTTATTTGCGAGTTCTTGGAGCAGACCTCTTCGATGCCTCTAGACCTCTCACTTGGTCTAGTGAGGACCCCGTGTTTGCGGCTGCACCAGGGTACTCGGATGCGAGCCAACCCTCTCTCTCTTTCGCTACTACTTCCAGGCCTGGCCCTCCAACCACCGACTACAATGCAAAGCCCACAACCACTGGATCAAGCTTTTTACTCCGTTCCCCGGGAAGGTTGACGGATGGGCAGACAAGGTCATTCTGGTGGAGAGTGACAAGGGGTGGAATTTCCAGATCCCCTCTGGTGGAATCCACGGGCTGAAGAGGCTGAAGAGTTCTGGGGGCATATGACTCCATGGCCCGGGGAGTGCTCGAGGCTCCCCTTATGCGAGATGGGGAGCAGGTCCGTCTCTACGATTGGAAGGCCATCCTCGAGGATGAGGGCTTCCTGTGCCTGGCCGGTCTCTCGAAGAGAGCCCGGGCTGGTATTATTCCGAGGTGTGAGATGCCTCAGGTGGAGTCCGCTCCAGGCTGGCTTGGGCATCAAGGCGACAAATTCGCAATTCAGTGCGAAGAGTGTGCTGGCCTGGAGGAGAGCAACTGCCGACCTCTCCCCGAGGGTTGTACTTTGATACTTTTTGTTTCTGCTTGATTTTTTCCCAAGTATTTTTTAATCGGTTGAACCTTCTAACTCTGTTTGTATTTGGTGCGCATGGTGAATGCTGGGAGCGCTTTCTCCACTCGAAGGACTCGGGATACTGAAGCCCGCAAGGATGTCTTGAGGCAGGCATACACCGCGGCTGCCGATGCTGTCCTTCCCCCCACCCAACCGATCAGCTCGGTGGGGGTTGTCGATGCGGCCCCGATCTCCTATGCGCCGCCGCAGCAAAAAAGGACAACATCTTCGACGGGCGAGGAGGGAGCCCGCAAGAAGAAGAGGGGGGAGTCGGTCACCGTAGACCTCGACCCCGAGGAGACCCCCCTCCGCCGATCGAAGGGGAAGGAAAAAGTTGCATCCTCGGGGGAGGCTGATCCCCGCGTGGCCGGCCTGGGGCCCGATGATATCCAGGACGTCCTCCAGGCTATGCATGCCTGTGAGGATAATCCTCGGATGGATAGTCTCCGTCCCAAGACTCGCGACTTCATCTTTAAATCGGTCGCCTGCTCGCTGGTCGAGGTAAGTGTTTATCCGTAGTTCTCGTTTGTTATATGACGTACATGCGGAGTACTAACTCTTTCCTCTTGCAGGTGTCCCACTATGCCAAATGGTATGACTCCCGACTGGAGGAAGCAGAGAAGCTGAAGGGTGAGCTCCTTCAGCAAATCAAGGATGATGGGGCCGAGCTGTCGAGGCTACGAGCTGAATTGAAGAGCAAAGATGCGGAGCTGGCCAAGACGAAGGAAACTCTGTCCGCTACTGTGACTGCCCGGTCCCGCGCCGAAGCAGCTGCAGATCGCGCGAAGGAAGAGAAGGCCGAGCTCGAAGTCTCCCTGCTCGCTAAGAATGCCGAGCTCGATGCCAGCATCAAGGACCTTGACCGGAGGCTGACCCAGCTCAACTCCGAGATGGAGGACCCCGCTCGCGAGGCTAGCATCGTTGCCCGCTACAAGGCCTCCGCATCCTTTGAGGCTGATGTAACTCCCTGGATGATGAAGGGTAGGTATCGAGATCCTCCATTGCGGTGGCGGTGGTGCGGCCGTTGATAGCCTTGTTGAATGGGGGCTTCCAACCCTTTTGATGAGCTAACCGAGGAGGCTGGCTGGTGCCCTTTGACATGGAGGATATGATGTCCATCAGAGAGGATGATGAGAAGGCTGGGGAGGCCGGTTTGGGAGCCACTGCGAGACTCAGTGGACCTTGAGACCCTGGTTGAGCGCGCCTTGATCGAGATGGAACTCGAGGCTTCGGGGGAGGAGATTCTCGGGAGAATCCCGAGCTTGGGCTCACCGGCGATCAACTCCTTCAGATGCGAGGGCATGACGACCACCGGGATGGCGCTCGAGATATCCGGAATCGGGGGCCACGATGCCTAGCTCTTTTGCCTTGTAAACTTTTTGATTGAGCCTGCGAGCTCTCTTGGCTGTAATATGGACAAGTACCTGTACATTTATACACTTTTTGTATTTATGAAAAATGTCTGTTTTTACTTTGTTTTTAAAATGTATGTTTTTGTTTTGAATGTTTGTTTTAAAACATGACTCATCTTCTTTTTAGAGGTAACGCTTTAGGATCATCACCGAATGGCTAACGCCGACCTCGAGGTGATGTTTTAAGGATCATCACCGAGTGGCTAACGCCGACCTCGAGGTGATGTTTTAGGATCATCACCGAGTGGCTAACGCCGACCTCGAGGTGATGTTTTAAGATCATCACCGAGTGGCTAACGCCGACCTCGAGGTGATGTTTTAAGGTCATCACCGAGTGGCTAACGCCGACCTCGAGGTGATGTTTTGAGGATCATCACCGAGTGGCTAACGCCGACCTCGAGGTGATGTTTTGAGCGTTTTTCCCTCTTTAGTTTTCTATGATTTGGCTAAGGATGACTTGTAAGAAAGAATTGAAATACTATTTCTCATTATAAACTTTTATTTACAACAAGTTTAGAAAAAGGTTACAACTCAAGGGTAATATCTTTTCAAATGATCTGCATGCCACGGGTTTTCCGTCTTGTTCGGCCAATCGGTAAGTGCCTTCTCGGATAATTCTTGTAACCGGAATGGGCCTTCCCAATTAGGGGACAACTTGTTCCTCGAGTGTTTCTTCCCGTAGCTTCAATCTTTACGAGAACCCGGTTCCGGCGAGAAGGTTCGGGGATTAACTCGGCGGTCGTGATGGCTTTTGCGAGTTGTTTGTAGTTGATCATTACGGCAGAGCATCGAGCCTTCTTTCTTCTAATAGGTCGAGGTCGAGCCCCGAGCTTCTGATTTGTCTTTTCATCAAAATGTAGCACCGTGTAGGAAGGGCCATTTATTGGAGCCATTGCTTCGATCCGTAGGTTAAAGTAAATGGCGTTTCTCCGTTGGGCCCACGAGATGTCCTAATACTCCATAGGGCTGCGGGTAACTCCTCTAGCCATCTGCCTTTTTCTCGTCTAGACTCCTTTTGAGAGAGTATAGGATCTTTTATTCCGGCCTCGGCTTGGCCGTTGCCTTGTGGGTGTGAGACCGAAGACATCCGGTGTTTCACATTCATTCTCTCGAGCTCATTGTAAATTTTGTTGCGAACGTGTCCGTGGTCGGAGACGATGACCCGGGGTAGCCCAAATCTGCACCAGATGAAATCGTGCACAAAACTGATAGCCCTTTCTTCGGCGATTCCCGCAAGTGGCTTTGCTTCGATCCACTTTGTGAAATAGTCGACAGCGACGATCAAGTACTCGCAACCTCCGCGAGCTTTGGGAAAAGGCCCGATAAGGTCAATTCCCCACATATCAAAAGGCCAGGCTGCGACTACCGGCGTTTGAGGTACCGAAGGTAGTCTGGGCACGTCAGCGAATCTCGGCATCACCTCCTCACGTAATCCTCGGCATCCTTCCTCGGTGTTGGCGGTAGTACCCGTGGAAGATGATTACGTCGATAAAGTCCGAGCTCGGGATGACCCCGCATACTCCTTCATGTACTTCGCTATCAAATTTTCCGTGACCTCGGGCCGTACACACCTCGCAGAGGTTTTGAGAAAGATCGTCGGTACGTACCCGCAACCTTTGTGTATCTTGCGGCTCTTTTCGATCGCCGGCTGCGATCTTGTCATCGGGCGAGTCCCGTGTTCGATGTAATCCTCAATTTCGTCTATCCAACACCTCGTGGTTGCCGTAATTGGTAGAACAACCTCTCTGTTTACGAGGGTGAATCAAGAAATTCTACTCGCGTCGGGGAGATCTGCAACTCCATGGAAGCGACCTTTGACAGTAATCGGCCGAGTATTACTCTCTCTATCAATCTGTGGACCTCCCGATTCGAACCCTGTCGGCGGTTGTCTCACGAGCTCGCGTATTTTGTCAAGGTGGGGTGATTAACCCGTATTCCCCGAAACTTGCTTCACGACGAGAGTCGTGAAGACAACAATGCGTGGCTGTTAGGTCCTTTGCCGGTTGTAGGCTGCTACCACGGCCTCGTATTCGGCTTGATTGTTCGATGCGAGGAACTTGAATCGGAAAACTTTCCGAATTCGGTTCCGTCCGGAAACTAGTGATAGTCCCACCACTACCCGGCTGGCGACGGGCCGTCGACAAATAGGCGCCGGTGATTTTGTGGTCGCGCGTTTGCCGAGCTAGTGCGGACACTTTTGGCTGGGCGGTGGTGGGCAATTCGCGGTTTCTAGCTCGCTTGGCGAAACTTCCGGAGTTGGGTCAAGAGTGAAGGAGGTTTCCGCCACAAAGTCGGCGCACTTGCCCCGGATTGCTTTCCTCGCTCGTAAGTGATGTCGAAGGGTGAAAGCTCATTGCCCATTTCATCAATCCCGGCTACATCCGGTTTTGCGGCATTCTCGGAGAGGCAAATCCGTGTAGACGATCAAGGCATGGGCACGGAAATAGTGCGATAGCTTTCTTGCCATTACTACCAATGCTAAGACCACTTTTTCGACATTCGGGTATCGCGCCTCTACGTCGGACGGCGCGTGAGAGACGTAATTGGTTTTGAATTGGCCCTTCCCTCGGATTAACACGCAGCCACCGCCGCATCGATGCCGAGATGTAGATGTATAGTTTCTCGCCGGCACCGGCTTGAAAGTAGGCGGGCTTAGGTACTCCTTTAGCTCGAAAAAGGCTTTGTCACATTCGGACCCCAAGCAAATTTTCGACTCCCTTTGAGGATATTGAAAAAGGGAGGCTCTTCTCCGCGGCTTTGGCAATGAATCTACTCAGGCGGTTATCTGCCATTGAGTTCTTGCACGGTTTTGATGCTTGTTGGGGTCTCATGTCAGCGAGCTGGATCTTTCCGGGTTTGCCTCGATTCCCGCTCATTCACCATGTACCCCAAGAACTTCCCATTGTTACCGAAGGCGCATTTTGCGGGGTTGAGTTTCATGTTGTTCTTTACGAGGTTGGTGAAGGTTTCAGAGGTCTTCGACGTGGTTAGCTTTCTTGGTTTTGATCACCATGTCGTCGATGTATGCCTCCACGTTAAGCCAGGCGATCCCGAAGACCTTGTTTATCATTCTACGGTAGGTAGCCCCGCGTTCTTTAGCCCAAAGGGCATCATTACGTAGCAATACAATGCCCTGCGGCTCGAATCTTTGTGAGTTTCGATCTTGCAACCACATCGATCGGTGGTATCTGATGCGCATCAACGAAACTCGGGATCTTGTGGCCGCGATCGCATCGGCAGCGATCAGTGCAGGGAGCGGGTACCAATCCTTTGGGCAGGCCTTGTTCAAATCGGTGTAGTCCACGCACATCCTCCATTTGTTCTTGGTCTTTTTGACCATGACAACGTTTGCGATCAAGTCGGGTAAAAGATTTCTTTTATTATTTTAGCTCGGAGCGGCTTGTCGACTTCTTCCTTGATAGGCTTGCTTACGGTGAAAAAACCGTGGTCGTTCTTTGTATTGGAGTGATTGCGGGATCAACGCTAAGCTTGTGGACGAGACGTCTTCGACGATGCCTTCCATATCTTGACCCTCCAAGCGAAGACGTGCGTATTTCCTCGGAGGAACTCGATGATAGCTGTCGCTCTTCTTCATTGATATCCGGACCAATTCTTATTTTTGGTCGGGAAAATTGAAGTTGATGACCACCTCGTCGAAATCCTCGTGTGGTGAATGTTGGGCAAGTCGCGGTTGTCGAGGCTCTCGATCGTGATCATCCTAGCTTTCTTGCGGCTCGGCCCCGGTTCTTGCGAGCTATGGTAGCTAGCCGCGTTGATTGCTAGTTTTGGGCCGAGCATTACGCGGGGTCGCGTTCTCGAGCTGCGAGCTCTTACGCCTTTCGGGATTCCTCCTCTGTCATGGGCGGGCTCTCTTGGTGGAGGTCGTATTGTCTCCACCTCCTTTGCTTTTCCCGACTAGCCTCTTTTTCTCGAGTCTATTATGTGAAATAGAGTACTCTTGGGGTCGTTCCTCATCATGCCGACCTTTCCACTGTGGCGAACTTTATTCGTTGATGAGGTCTTTGAGCGATCATGCCGAACTTTGCTTGAGCGGGAAGGCCCAAAATGGCATTGTATGGTGAAGGGATGTCGGGACCAAGAATTCTATTTCCTCGGACACGAGAAGGCTTCCCTCTCCAATAGTGACCGTTAGCGTCACCGTGCCTTTAGTCACCACCTTGTGACCGGTGAACCCTTCCAGCGAACGTTGCTCGGAGCGAGCCGGCTATCTGCGAGCTTCATCTTCTTGAAGCGATCGTAGTACATGATGTTTACGTTAGCTCGGTATCTATCAACACCCTTCTCCATGTATTGCTCAACTCAGAGGTGCGGCGTCGGTGGGCGTACCTTGGCCGGTCGGTCTTGGCCGGCTCGGCGATAGAAGCAAATGCCAACCTCGTCTTTAACTCGAGGTTGGGACACCACGTTGTTAAGGCGTACATGGTGTCACGAGGCAGTGATGCTCGGGTTGTCTTCGAGGATAGTGGAGATTCGAATTCCTCCCTATCCACATGCTCACGATCCGAGCCGGCCTCTGCTCGAGCCCTCTTTCGCTCAAACCGCTTGAGTGCTCCCGATCTATCAACCGCTGAATTGCTCTCTTTAGCGAAAGCATTCTTCGGTGGTGTGACCATTCTCTTTATGGAATTCGCACCGTTTGTCGGGATTCGAGGATATCTGTTTTCCTTCATCGGGTGAGGCTTTTCCGGTTTATTCTCTGCTGCGACACGGTCATAATGTGTTCTACGGACGCGTTCGGCGAGTGTAAACCATTTTATCTTCTCTCTCTGCGCCCTTGTCTGGCATTTGGTTGCCGGTTCTCCGATCCGGGTTCTTTGGTTCTTCGGCCTTTCTTTGGCGCGAGGCGATTTCCGTGGTTTTCCTCTGCGGCGGGATTTTTTCCGTCTTTGCCACTCCTTTGCCATGATGAACATTTCGGCTGGTGGTGGGGTCCCGAGTTGAACTCTCCCAGTCTATCCGATTTATGTCCGCCCTCGAAGCGGATCATGATTGTCTCGTGCGGGACGTTGGAGAGTTCGTCGGCAATACTTTTGAATCGCTCAATGTAATCGTCGGCGATCGGTGGGGCCACTTTGCATTTGCAAGGTCGACTTATCTTTGAGAAGTTCCCAGTGAGGCATATTTTTGAGGAACTTCTTTTCGGATCGCTCGGTCATGACAGGCTCCTTCGGGAGTTCTCGAACCATTTCGGCACAGTCGCATCAAACGTCTTGATAAAAACCTTGCACCACATATCTGTTGCGCGGTGCAAACTCCCATTTTGCCTCGGCGGAGACGTGGGTCTCGGCGTGAGTTTTCCTGCATCGGCTGAGATGCGGGAGTCTCAGCCGGGAGTTGGGTGGCGTCTTCGATCCGCCGACGAATGGGCTTTAGTATACGTGCGGGAGGCCAATTTTCCTGCTTCCGAGCCTCAGCGCTCTGGAGAATTTTCGGGGCCCATCAGGAGAGTTGTTAGCTCGTGGTTCTCTGCGGCTGCGTCTGTCACGCCCGTCGTTTCTTGATCGCTTTCGCGATGATGCGGCTGATGGGGAGCTTCCACGAGGAGAGGGTGGCGGCCACGCCTACCCCGCGGATCCTTTCCGTCGGGGCTGTATATCCGGCTTGTAGGTGCTATCCGAGCTCGTTGGGCTGCGTGTGCGTGCTCGGACTCCCGTCGGTCTTGCACGCTACCTCGGGTTTTCCCTTTCTTACGGGAAATGAAGTCGGGCGTGCACACTTGCTGGGCGCGCGACCCGAATTCCCGTCTATTTGTGGCACTCTCACGCGGCTGCTATGTGCGCTTGCAGGGGACTTCACGGCCGGGATATGTGATGGCGGCTGCGTGGCCTCTCGCGTGCCCTTTCTGCTCGAGGGGCTTTGCGTCGCTCGGTTGCCTCGAGCTTTACGGTGAGCTCGAATTCTTTTCTTCGAGCTCTCGACCTTCTCCACGTGCGCCGTTCGCGGCAGTGCTCCGGTGCTGATCTCTGGAGTTGTGTGGTTGGCCGTTTTACCCGTTATTCGAACCTCGTCATTGCCACGTGTCTTCGCCTCAGGAAGTCTCACTGGTGGTATCATCACCTTGACGGGCTCTGCGCGGCCTTCCCCTTGCTAGCCGCGATCTTTGCGCTTTTTGGTCAACACCGAGCTACATCCGGGCCGACCTCCTGCCTTTTGAATTGTCGGCGGGGTTTTTCGGGAGTTTTCGGAGCATGTCTGCGTTGGTAGGCGATCTGCTCGGCATTGCGCGCGGGAATGTGGGCCGGCTTCTTGGCGGCGCGTAGCTCTTTGCTTGGAATCGTCATTTCTTTACCGTTAGTTTTTCGGTTATAAGATGTTCGCGAAGGTATCTAATTCGGCGTCCGACAACGGAACAAAGCGATCAAGCCAAAAGCGGTTTTGGTGATGCGTCGTTGTCCACGTGTATAGTCGGTCAACGATCGGGGTGCCGCTCTCGATAGGCACAAGTTTCTTTGGGACTTGAGCTCGGTAGATACTGTGATGAAAAGAGTCGGGAGGCGGGCGTGGGTCCGGCTAAAGCCCTCCGGTGGGAGAATCGGTATATGGTAAGATAATTGGTCTCGGTGAGGATTGGGCGGCTTCTTTGAGAGTGAAGGCTCGAATTCTTTGGGAGAGTTTGTGGTTGTGTATGTGTGAATTTGAACTTAGACCTTAAATAAAGGCTATCACCTTTGTATTTATACTAATGTAAAGTCGGTTTGGACCAGTGGGTGCGTCGGTGTCGACACTGGGGTGAGTACCATGTGCTTGTCTCGGCGGCCGCAATGTACATTGATGGGTCTCAATGTGAAAGTGACTGTCACGATGCGAGGATAGAACTTCCTGTTTGTCCCCTTGACCTTCTAGATGCAACCTTCCTTAGTGATCGGGTATCCTTTTTGTCCAATAGGAGACTAGATGGTGGTCCGGGATGACGTAGCGGCACGAGGGCATTGAATGCGGCGGCTTTCGTTGACTTTCAAGGCTTCGGGTGAATAACTCGGGATCCCTATTCCAAGCGGCTCGGGTTCGGGACCGAGGATCTTGTTATCGGGTAATGGAAGATCTTGGGTCATTCAGAGCTCCTTGGGAGGTCGGAAAGTGGTGATGAGTACATTTGGATCCCGGTGTAATCCAAGCTCGGGATATGAGATCCTCTCACCGAGCTCCAGTAAGTATTGGCCACGTGGCCGCGAGTGCCACGTGGAAGTTAGTAGATTTTAGGATCTTCGTAAGAACGATTAATTAAAGTAGCAAATAAGTTTGGAGCAAACTGATAAAATTAACATTTCAAAAAAAAAGAAAAAAAGTGAACACTTAAAAAGAAATAATAAGCTTTTAAGTTGGTGATACTTTAGAATGTCTATGTCATCACTTAGAAAATGACAAATTTATTCTGACGATATAGATATTTCAATAAATTTAATTTGGCGACATCAACACTAAAACTTGTAGAAATACCACAACCTCGAATTCGTAATATCATACCTCTAAAGTTTTTTTAGGAACGGATGGAATATTATTTTAAATTCGAAACAATGATACAAGCTTAGTGAAATTTAAATCTGCAACTAGGTGTAAGTGAACTAAAGACTTTTTTTTTTTTTTTTGGTTTTTCGAGATATCTTCAAATTTAAAGGGTTAAAAAGCCTTCTGAATACACAAGAGTTTAAAATCGAGTATTATGATAACGCAGCTATGTTAAAAAAAATTTTTTGAGAGAGCGTCTATCGTCACTTGTCTATGGACAACTATGGAAAAGAAAAGAAAAAAAGTAAGACATTTTCTTGTATAAAATCAACTAGCATTACAAAGGGAAAGATTAGAAGTACTTTTAATTGCATAAAAAATGTTTGCCTTTGGTAGAATTTAATTTTTCACTTTACCAGTAAAGGTTTATTTGATATTTTGCTTTGACTACTCACCGTAAGGATTTCAGGTTAGTGACCATACCAACCCACGTCTACCACTTTTCCACTTGTTCAAGGCATAATGTCCGAAATGGATTCTCTACTATGCAGTCAAAATTTTGACCACATAGTAAAGTCAATGTTTGTTTTTGGCATTCTGAAAACAGTAACTTTGATGTTTAAAGTTCATTAAAGGAGTAATATTTCAATAATGTTTTTATTTCCGATGTTAATCATTCAATGTATAAATATACTTTATTAATCACGCTAAAATGATGATTTGACAGAGCGTTAGGTCTGGTCGTAAATGGTGGTGTTAGGTAGATATTGTGACCAAACTTAAGACCAAGAAATGAACACACGTGAGCTGGAGTTGGGAGGTTGTCTCGTCTCCAATCATCCAATGTGAGAATCAGTGGGTGATGAGCAAGCAACTCTGAGACAGTCAAGGACCAGAGAGCTCTAACCCGAAAGTCTTGCTAAAAACCTTAGTGCTCAACAATAGAAAATGAGAAAAAGTAGAGGAAATTAGGAGGAAAGCTAGAGGGCGAATAGAGCCTAGAGAGAGATTGAGATATCTTGAGCTATTTTATAGCCCAATCAAGGGACCACGTTATATTTAAGTGGACCAATCAGGTTGCTCTCGTACATTGGGAACAGTGGTGAAGTCAATGGCTAGGTGAAGCAGGTGGGTGTCGGATGGCGTTGAGTCACACTGTTGTATCTCTAGAGCGGTGAGGATCCCATGTGTCCAGACCAAGTCTACTAAGTTCAAAACATGCTTCCATATGAGTCCTTGGTAGCTCGCACCTTGATGGAAAACCACCTTGCCCAAGTGATCTGGTCGGTGGCACCTGAGTAAGTTAGGTCGGCTACTTAGGTGTATATCGGTAGCTCACACCTCGATCAGGAACCACCTTGGCCAAGCCGTCACGTCAGTGGCACCTGAATGAGGTTAACCAAGGTAGGTCGACTTCCCCTAAGTGTCTGGTCCATGGACTACTTCATTGGTGAGACTTGTTCCTCCTCAAATCGTAGGCACCAACTGACAATTGGGCTTTAGGAATATTTTCAAAAATTTCCTAAAGTCTCATCACTTTAAATATCCAAATTGTCACTTTTGAAATACAAGAAATGAATTTGGATTCACTATGAAGCCAAAAAAAAAAAAAAATGTGGTTGCGTGGTGGCATGACCCATCATTTATTATTACAGCCATTATGTTCAAAAAAAATTTATATTTTAAATCCTCTTATTCTCTATTAATTAACCTAATAATGGTGAACAATGTTAGAATTTTAACACGTATTAATCCACTAAATCAATCACTAATCTCAATTAAACAATCAATTAGTTATAGAGCTGGTGTAATTGTTAATAATTAAACCAATTCATCAACTTAATCAACGTTCCAAATCAAACTACTTGGAATTAAATCCCAACGGCCATTTTCTAAATATTAGCCCCATGGTATAAAAACGGGCCAATAACCGGTCGCTAGAACGACTAACGAAGATCAAAATTATCAGGTAAACGGTTGTTATTTCTCGAAGAAGAAGTGGGTGGTTACCTATTAAACATAAGAATACATTATCTTTTTAAGAGGATTTTAAGTTTGTAGGAATCTACGTTTAATAAATCATTCTAAAATTGCAATATTATTTGACAAATAAAATTTTGATACACTGTCACTAACTCAGTGTAATGTTTTTTTCTTACACAAGCGGTTTTAATTCTTGTTCGATTGGATACCAAACAGATGAAAAAGGCTTACAAATTGTTCGATTGGAGTACATCATAAAGTTAGTTTGTAAACGTATTTTTTGAGTTTTGATGCTAAAGTGCTTTAGTTTTTATTTCAAGCTGTCGTTGATTGGTCAAAATTAAAATAGATTTAAGAGGAATCAATACACTTTTAAGTAACTAAAAAGTACACAAAATGTGAATTATTAGGGCCTGTTGTTAATTCAATTAAGAGATTAATTAGGAAATTTTTAAGTGATATTAAAAATCAGATTGTTTGATAATACAATATTATATCACTTAATAAATTAAGTATCTCTTAAAAATAACCAAAATTTTAAGTCAAAAGAGGATGTCTTAATGAAGTTTTTGAGTCCTTAAGTATATATATATATATATATATATATATATATATATATATTACACTTACATGGTATGAAAAGTAACTCTTATTTAACATACTATTAATATATAGACTTAAATCGCAATTTGGTCACCCTACTTTGACAAAAAATTCATTAAGCTCACTCTACAATTTTTTTTCTCAATTTCATCACTGTACTTGACATGTTGAGTCAATAAGCTCACCGCGCTTGACTTCCATTAGTTTTGTTAGATGGAGGACTGCAAAAAGACCAAAATGCCCTTTACCATATAATATATTGATGGCTTAAATCGCTATTTAGTCTCCCTACTTTGACATAAAATGCATTAAGATTAATAGTATAAATTTTTTTGCGTATAAAATATTTAAAATAATCAAATAAGTTATTTCAAATATAATAAAATAACATAATTTCATACTAATTCTTAAAAATATTAAACAAAAATTAGGTTAACTTATCAAAATTCTTAATCAAAATTAATAAAAGATTATGTTGGTCTTTTCTAAAGCAATAAATTCTTTAGCTTGATTTTTTTTTATATAAAACTAATTATATTAAACAAATGCATTAAATTATTATGAGATAGTTATTATTGTAGAATAAAGTAAGCTTAAAATATTATTATAAATTATTCATAAGTAATTATCGATATTTAAATAAGGGTTAATGACACCACTAAAAAAAATCCGTTAAGTCAACCATGTGGTACATGCCATTTTTCAAGGGTATTATGAAAAATTCCTAAGAAATTTAATTATAACAAATTTTTATCTTAATCTAATTAAAAGTATTAGTCATTTATCTCAATGTAGTTATAATATTAAATATTAATGTTAATTTAGTTAGGATTAGTAATAGATTAAATATTAATGCTTTAGTAATGACATTTTCGGGTTTTTAGAATAATTAAATATTAATCTTTTTCCCTAGTTGCTCAATTTTTGGGTTTTTGTTTGTTCTTAGTTGCAATGAATTTTAATATTTTAGTAATGACATTTTCGGGTTTTAAGACAATTTTAAACTTTTTATTCAAAAATCGGGATGGAGTGATGAACTTGATATTTATGTCTAAGTGCGGTGATTAAATTGATAGTTATTAGTAAGGGTATTTTCGAGATTTTAAAAAATAATAAGTTTTTCATCCAAAATCTGGATGGAGTGATTAACGTGGGATTTATGTCAAGTATAGTGATGAAATTGAGAAAAAATTGTAGGGTGAGCGTAATGAATTTTACGTCAAAGTAGGGTGACCGTGCGATTTAAGCCTAATATATATTGCAGAATCAATTTCATACATAGATTACAGGCTTCAGGAAGAGCAATAAAACACTTTCATATATAGGTCTTGTTTGAATACATCGTTCGTTTTGTAGTTTGTAATTTTCTGATGTTCTCTCTTTGATCGTCACTAACATTTTTCACTATTTTCTCTTACTTGTTGACTTTTAGTTACTAAAACAACAATAGGTTCAATTTTCTATTTCGATTTAATGACTTTAATTTTATAATTTTAAAATTTTTCTCTCTTTAATCCCATCAGTTTCTCTCTATCTAGATTTGTTACTTTATTTTCAATTATTATAAAAAAAAGTAATAATTAAAGGGAAATTTTGACTCAATTGTTTGGCATGAAGGTTTTTTGGATTGATTTTTGATTTTAAATTTTTATTTGATAATAATTGAGAAAAATAAGAGAAAAATATGTATGTACAATGACATGGACCCCATATACACGTCGCAGCCAATTGGACATTAATAGAGGTACACAACCTAGCGACCAGGCTAGGTCGTCAAGTAACCTAAGTGACAAAGTTGGGTTGCCCGGCCTTGTCCATGTAGCTCGCCCATTCAAGCTTCGACACTTCAATGTTGTATCATCAATGCTCACCATAATGTTCTTGGAGGGAGCTAATCAGCCCGTTGGTCACGACAATTATGTTTACACAGCTTCATAATGGTACTATCCATTAGCAAGATGTTACGTTCTTCCTTCATAATGGCCTCATTACAGGGAGCTAATCAGCCCGTTGGTCACGACAATTATGTTTACAGCTTCATAATGGTACCATCCATTAGCAAGATGTTACGTTCTTCCTTCATAATGGCCTCATTACACGCTTTCTTGAATTGCTCTCAAGCTTTCATACTAGCTACTCCTCTCTCTCTTAAACACATACACACACACACACTTCTGGCACAATTCCCTGCTCTGATCCAAAATTGTCGAGGTTTTATCAACTGAGACTTACTCTCATATCGGAAGGTTTGAGTTGGGACAATTCCCGACTGTACTCATGGTGTGTGATATGCATATTTTAGACTTGGGTTAGAGTGTACGGGTTTCACTCAAACAAGTAGACCCGGAATGAATAGAGGCTCGGTCCATGCAGGTATATATATACCCCCTCCTTTGTCAGACAAGGTAAGCCACTAGTCACAGTATAAATATACAGCTTAATCCCTTTCTCTTATGGCTAGATACCGATTACCACGTCAGGGGGTTATGGCGGGAACCCACCCCCACGGTGTCTATTTTGTAGACAATATATGTCAAATATTCGACATCCGTAACTCGGCAACGATCGGTTCGACATCCCCAGTGTGCCCAATTTTTTCAGCATTTTCAGTGTGCTTTTTGTTCCTGTTGATCTCAAGTCAGATATTCAGTCTACAAATACAGTACATTTCATACGTACGGAATGCCGACAAAATTACCGTATCTTGGCGTGATCTAAAGCCAAAGAATTAAAGTAAAAAATTGAAAATCAAAGCCCTAAAACGAGAATAGATCCTAAAAAATTACAAAGGGATGCAAAACAAAAGAAAACGAAGAACAACCTTTTGGATCATGTGCACGGCACGTGCATAAAACATAAATACCCTAACATATACAGTGTCTCGCGCACGAGCAACAATGCGATTACGAGATATACGCCGGTATAAATTGTTCTTACGGATTTGTCTCCTTCTTTCCCTTTCTGGGGTTGAAAACAGGGAGACGAACCAGAAATCCCCCGCCCCTCCCATCGGTTTTCTCAAACGTTTTTCTTCCCTACATCACACACCATCCCACTCTTGGTTTCACCACCTCTCTCTCGAACCCACACACACACCCCCACACCCTTTTGATATGTCCTACTTGGGGAATTGTTGTTTCAAGAAGAAATCGAATCTCTCCCATTAATTTTCTTGAATACCCAATTGGCCAAAACTAGAATTCTTCGACACCCATTTGGCCAAAATGGAATCTTTTTCATCTTTACCAATCCCCAATTGCTTGGAAACATAAATAAATTTGATTCCATTGAGGGTTGATTGTTTTTTTTTTTTCTTTACAAGGTTTTGATTGATGGGCAGGAGAGAGATTAAGGCTTTAGAGGTTAAAAGAGGAGATGGGTTTTTCTCCAATTCTCAATTGGGGTTTCAATGGAGCCTCCAAGATGGTAACTTTCACCCTGGAGGCTTATTTGCCAGTGTGGGCCAGGTTGGTGGAATGGGATTTGGTGCCTCTTCCTCCAATCCACGAGATGACAATGGTGGTGGTGATGGTGGAACCGGCAGTGTCGTAAAGCTTCCCTACACTGATTTATACGTGAAGTATGTATCATCGCCCGAGGGGTTTAAGGAGGTTGTTAGTGTTCCTGAGGCAACTGTGGAGGAAGAAGGGGTGTGAAGAAGAAGAAGGGTGGGGCTAGGTTTAAGGTTAAGGTTGCTAATCCCTCGTTGAGGAGGTTGATAAGTGGGGCGATCGCAGGGGCTGTTTCGAGGACTGCTGTGGCTCCATTGGAGACAATTAGGACACATTTGATGGTTGGGAGTAGTGGGAATTCTAGTACTGAAGTGTTTAGTAATATTATGAAGACTGATGGGTGGAAAGGATTGTTTAGGGGTAATTTTGTTAATGTGATTAGGGTTGCACCAAGCAAAGCTATAGAGGTAAAGGACAACGCCCTTCCTATGTAATTTCAGTATGATCAGTTTTTTGTTTGATTTCATGCTCTTGCATCTATAATGTGGTGATTGTTTGTTGAAACGTTATGTTTGCTTACTTGATTTTCTCAACATATATACTTGTGAATTCTAATAGTGCTAAAACCATTTTCTCATATGACTGCTCTTTATGTTGGTTCCAAGTTGGCAATTTTCGTTCATTGGGACGATAAAAAAGTGGGCTTGATATGAAAGATGTATTGCTTGCCTCTATTTGATTTGGTTGACATTGAGTCATTTATTATATAATGTATTTCTTTCTTTTCTCCTATTGCTTCAGCTTGTTAATCCTTGGCTTCACTTGAAGAAAAGGAATTTCATATATTGAAACTAACAATTGGCTCTCTACTTAGGTTTTTAAGAGTAGAGACCGCAGTTGTTTTTCTTTAAACTATTGGGCTTGAGTCTTTCTGCAACTTTGCATAATAATCTGAGTTTGCATGACTTTAGACAGATTACCCTCAATTTTGAGCCTCTGTCATATGTTCTTTTTTTATGATAGATAAGTATGGCCCTTGGTATGTTCCTTTACATTAAAAATGGTGAAACTGAAGATAAGAGACTTGTTATGAATTAGTTTATGTGTCAATAATAGTTTGCAATTGGGAAAGAATATCATTGAAGCATATTTGATTATTTTAAATGTCTAAATGTTTGTTTGAGGGCGCATATATATATATATATATATATATATATATATATATATCATATCATATCATATCAGTTTCCCCCCATTGAAGTACTGTAGTTTTTCTTTTCTGAGGTTTAGAAGCCCCACACGTCGTAGCCAGTAAGACAAATGATAGACGTAAACTGTTATTCTGCTCATTCGAGAAAGAGTCAGTCCCCTTCTTGGAATTGTCTGCATCGCCATCTTGAAGACGTGCTCTCCAATAGGCATAACGAGTCACTCCTTCGGCAACTAGCGAAAATATCGACACCATTTATGATTAGCTCCACACCATTTGTTTATTTTTATGATGAAAAATATAGTGATTATCCAACGGATCTGTCATAGCTATGCTGTGACTCTGACTGTGTCAATTTGTGTGGGACACACAACCAAAATTATTGCTTGCTTGGAGGCATCTTGCGACTTGGTGGAACTACTTTTGGAGTTTAAAAATGTTGACATGGCTGCACTCTTAATGAAAAACATCTCTTGCTCAACGGCTTTCTGTGGGTTTCCCCTTTTACACTCCCTGCCCTTCAAGTTTGTTAGTGACTGTGATTCAGATTATAGAACTTGCTTAGAATCCATAAGGAACTGAATAATGATTTTCCAGAAGATGTTAGCATTTCTCTTCCTAACTCCTTTCCTGTGTCATTGGGTACGATAGATTTGAAATGTTCAGTAAAATATGCTTACAATTTCAGTGCTTCTAGTAGCCCTTTCTTAACATGGACAGAGCACTAACAGACACTCTCTTCTTTCTAAAGGTATTTTTTTAGGTGTGAATGCAGTAAGACACAGAAATGAAAGAGAAATATGATGCATAGCTTGGGAACTGAACGGCAACATGTTGCAACCTTCTTGTAGCGTGAAAAAACGAAGAATATTGTTGCTGAAGGGTTATAAAATATGTTTTTCTATTTAAATTGTCTTATATTCCTTCTCTTACCTAGTTTTTTATCAAGTGAAGTAAGATATTTTTTCTTCATCATTGACATGCCCCACTATACCAACTTAGGACTATAAATCTTTTGGGTTCTCGTAAGACCATACTTGAAATGCATCTTATGACAACAAAGATGTAAATACTTAAATAACAAACATCAGCTAGACTTATATCTCATGCCAGAGCTTGATGTAATCTCTTTACTCCATCTGAACTTGCCAAATATGACTGTAATCTGGATGTGTTTTGAAGTTGCCATTATAGAACCTAGTAGCAGTGTTAGACCATAATCTGGATGGTTCGTACCTCACTTTTTATTCCTTTTTGTGAGTGACTCTGACTGTAGTATACACAATTTTGTTTGCATTTGTATCCAGACAAAAAGTTAGATATAATCTCATCTTTCCTTTTATAATTCATGTATGGAAGCAAGTTATTGGTTCCAAAGAGCTCTAACTCAACCGAGAATTCGGTTGTTTTAGCCTATTATAGACCCTTTATACAACCCTTGTGGCACTATTTCAATTACGTTGTAGCTTTTGTAGGCATTAATTGTTTTAGCCTATTTTAGATCCTTTATGCAACCCTTATGGCACTATTTCAGTAACGTTGTAGCTTTTTAAGGCATTAATAATAATTTTTTTTTTTGGAAAATGGGTTGGGGTAAGGTCGACGCCCTAGATCACACAAAGCGGGAGCGGGCGTGTCAAATTTTAAAATTGACTCAGAGCGGGAGCGCCTTGAACTATAAATGAAAAAACATATAATATCTAAATAGTCTAAAACATTTTATACTTGGCTAGATAGAAAATAAAGTCCAGTAAACTAAAATTATTTCTTCATGGTTATTGATATAGTATTAAATTTAGGATCAAAGTGTTAAGTTAATAAAAGGTTCAAACTATAAATTACAAATATTAAAAGAAAAGGTACTTCATGTGTAAATGTGAAGGATATGTAAATATCCAAAGCAAGTTAAACGAGATAGCCCCAGAAAGAAAATCCCTGGACGACGCCACTTCGTTGACACTAATGCACTTCATCGACTACCAAATTTGAGTCTGGTCCATCTTTATCTCTGCAATCCTTCAATCAAACTGATTTCATCCTTGGTATGAGAGCAGATCTTGCTGAAACATGAAGATTAATGGTAGATCTTGCCAAAAATCTTGCCAAACTCAGCTAGATTGAAGAAAAGAGGGCCGATCTGCAAACCTGAAATCATCTTACGCAAGTTCCAAAATTTGTGTTCGTGAATTCCGGGCGAATTCGCTCTGAATGCACTGATTCGTGCTCGGAGCTGTAGCTCGTTGGCTACATCCCACGGATTGTGTGATCTAGTCTATGCCCCCTCCATCCTTTAAAAAAAAATGGAAAAAAGAAAAAATGCAAGTTATTGTTACCAGTGGAATGCAGGGAAGCTGTTAGTACCTCAAATTACTAATTCCAAGAAAATTTTATTATTTATGCTTGTGTAAGGGTATATCAAGCTTGAATATTTCGATAAGAGCAGAATAAGATTTTCTCTGATTTTATCGATGCATGATGTTGACCTGGTTGGCTCGCAAGGTGACAAGTTGCTTTCAGGATTCAAGCTACATGAATTTTGTCGTTTTGGACAATGGGTACTCTGAGGCAGGAGGTAGTAAGGGTCCTGAATCGAGGAAATGACTCTCTTCATAGTCTTTTGGGTGAATTTGAATTTTGATTCTCTTTTCTTTCTTTTTCTTTTTTTTTTTTTTTTGGGTCTAGGGGGGAGGTGTGGGGGGTGATATTTGGATTTAGTTTGGGAATGAGGTTCTCATAATGATGATTAGGACCCACCCAGTAGCCTATGTCTATGGAGTTTCACTACAGGGCAGTCTGTGTACACTGCTCCATGGTACGAGCTGGGTCTTTTGGATAAGACCACATATAGTATTGGACTTTTTGAGGTATCGGAGCATAGTTATCTGAAACTGCTGCTGGCTTTGCAAATTGCATTTTAGTGTGAATGCAGGCTTCATCCTGAGAAACTGAAGCTTGGTGATCTAAAAAACTTTTTTGTCTTTCACCTCACATGTATCATTAGGTTAATGTGAGGCTGGATAATTCCTAGTGTTTATATTATTGTTTCCAAAATGCGAGTCTGTAGAAGTATTCATTTTCTCATTTATACTATGCGGTATACTTTTTTCGAATCCCCTATGTTCATACCTAAACTTGTACCTTCCAATCAACATATTGGAGCATAACAATCAGCAAGGGTTGGGAGCTCTTCCTTCATATCATGGTCTCTATCTTCTTGGACATTTAGACTGGGAATAGTACCTTTAGAGATGCTTTTGGAATGTGGATATCTTGGTCGAGGTGCATTCCGGGTTTTAAGTGGTTTTCTTTTTAGGCTTTCATTTACTCAGGTAATGTATAGCTCCACCGTGACTCTCTCTCCCCATCAACCAACCCTAAGCACACAAATGTTTGGTGCTTGGTAGCTACACACTGATGTTTGAAGTCATTGTGCATTAAGTTGAGAAAATTAAGTTACAGACGTGAATAATAACAATGGAATTCACATGATGTCCAATATTTTACAATATAATTATCAATAGTCATTTTCTAAAAGATGATAATTTACAATTTTATCGTAGGTTGAACTCTCCTATCCTTTTCTTTATAGTTAATAGAGTACATGGCTAAAAGACACTTGCACATGCTCTTTCTTGTGTAGGAGGACTAACTGGATCGTAGATTTAATTGGTTTGAAATTTAAACCCATAAATTGAATCAAATTTGTCGACTAAGTTCAGATCTAAAGTAATTTAGAAGTGCAGTTGGATTTGGTAGTTGATGGAGAGCATAATTAAATGAATTTGGTTGTCTAAGCTGGTGTTTCTGAAATGGGGTTTTGATCCTGGTGTTTTGTGGTTACCTCGATCCATTTGGTTTTGATTTTGCATGTGGGTGTTATTTTAAGAGGGGTCGTTTTAGACATTCTCTTACAATGAATGATATGTTCAGATGCTAAGATTAATTGAAGTTGCCAGAAAGGTTTCTTGGAAAATATAAATATTCTCAACTTGGTAGCTCTTTTAGTAAAAACTTTGAGATATCTATATGATGTTCTATTGTTGATCTTCTTACTGACTTGTCCCTTTTCAAATTTTTAGCTATTGGCTTATGAGACGGTCAATAAAAATCTGTCCCCAAAACCTGGGGAACAGCCCAAACTACCAATCCCTGCCTCACTGGTTGCTGGTGCTTGCGCTGGAGTTTGCTCTACTTTAGTGACGTACCCACTTGAACTAGTCAAGACTCGGTTAACTATACAGGTAGTTCAGCATATCTGCTCAGACTTTCTGTATGATATGTTACTTTTATCAACAATTGCACGGTTTTGCTTATGCAGAGAGATGTCTATAATGGTTTACTTGATGCACTCGTAAAAATAGTCCAAGAGGGGGCCCTGGGGAGCTCTACAGGGGTCTCACACCTAGTCTTATCGGGGTGATTCCATACGCTGCCACCAATTACTGTGCTTACGACACATTGAGGAAAGTCTACCGCAAAATTTTCAAGCAAGAGAGAATTGGCAACATAGAAACTCTGCTGATTGGATCTGCTGCTGGTGCAATATCAAGTAGTGCGACTTTCCCCTTGAGGTGGCTCGAAAGCACATGCAAGTAGGGGCAGTAAGTGGTAAAGTATACAAGAATATGCTTCATGCGCTTGCTTCAATACTTGAACACGAAGGAATCCCAGGTTTGTACAGAGGGCTTGGCCCTAGCTGCGTGAAGTTGGTACCTGCTGCTGGGATTTCTTTCATGTGTTATGAAGCATGCAAGAGGATACTGGTTGAGGACGAGGACAATGCATAGAATAGAAGAGTTTTATTTTCCCTGAAGGAATACATGATACTCAGCTCAAGCTGCTATACTCTCAGGCACATACACGGAGTTCTTCCCGTGTATACTGGTGGGTTGGTATATGTTGCATCCTTGTCACAAAACCCCGAATTTTGTTTTTTAGATTCTTCAGCTCAAGGAGCCTGGCTTAAAATGTTAAAACTGGTTTTTTTTTTTTCAGAGAGTCGCATTTAAATGGTTTTTATTATACGTGGGTTGATGATGACCAGATTTTGGGTTTGACATGGGTTTGGCCGATGGTTTTGGGCACCTAAGGGCATGGGCATCAGATTGCTGATCTCTTCCCTGTTTTGATAGCGGAAATTGGTTTGTTCATTTCGTTATTCCTGTTTCATACATCGACATCATGGTCTGTTGCCGACTTGTTATGGTGCCGAATTATGTCATGTTTAACATTACTAGATGATATTGTGATGCTCACAAGAGCCACAGCTTTGTCATTCTTGAAAATCTGCGATAACGGCATCTAGCAAAGGACTTCTACACCAAGGTTGAGCGAGATTCAGTGCTGATGGATCCCATGATTGATGCATTCCTGAAAATGTCTAGTTCTCTGTAAATTGTCATTAACCAAAGAAAGTATTAGTTGCTGAAGTACATAAGTATTACTGCATTTGAGAAAAACTCTAGTTCATATATACTCCTCTCGTACATCTCTAATATCCCCTTTTCTATATGTAAAAGTCATTTCACGTGTATTTATTTCATTTTAGGTAAAGAATAGGAGTGACTTAACTATATTTGGGAGAAAAAGTAATTGTAACTTATAGAATGGGCAAAAACCCAAACTAGCAATTACAACAGAGCCTTCTTTCTACCGGCGCATGATAGCGAGTGACGCTTTGATACGATGGCTTAGATTGCGGATGGCGTTTTTTCTTCAAGAACGGGACTTTTGCCTCAACACCCAAAACTGAAAGTATTTTAGCCCGTTTTGACTGGGCTGCTCACGTTGGAATGGTCATCGGAAGATTTTAAAGGGTGATGCTTTCTCTCTCTTTCTCGCCGCAGCTAGTGCGTAAATTAGCGGAATAATTTTCCTGTTGGTTTGGTAACAATTTTGGGCTACTAGATATTCCGAACTTGAGCTATTGCCAAGAGAAAGCACATAGCTCGTTTTAGTTGATTTGCTAGCTATCCCAATACAAGTTTTGATGATTGTATTATCTTTTTTGAAGCTAGCCCCACATCAGCCCAAGATATTAAAAATGACCTCAACTTCTACTATTTTCAGTCAGGCTAGAAAATTAATTTTCGAAAAACCAATGTCTACTTTTCTCCAAATACAACTCTTTTTAAAACCTCCATTAGAGACATCTTGGGAGTTGATGTTTCTGAAGATCTAGGCAAGTATTTGGCCTAGCCATGAGATTTTTCACAAAAAATGGATGTGATCTTCAGAAAGGTGCCTTCATGATTCCATACATCTGTCTCTCACGGTGGAAATCTTCTCTTCTATCTAAAGTACAATGTCTCCTATGACAGTTTTCAGATTCTCGAAAAATCTTTGTAAAGAACTCTCCCGAGTCTTTACAAGATTATTGTGGTTAGATCCTCAGAAAGCTACATGAATTTTCTGGGAAAAATGGATTCACCTTTGTGAAGTAAAGGACATGGGTAATTTATGCATGTGAGATTTAGAAACTCTTAACCAAGCTTTACTTGCAAAGACAGCTTGGAAACTACATTCCCAACCCAACAGTTTATTTAGTCGAATCCTAAATATTGTTGGAACCAAGAATTTCTTGAATGTTCCTCGAAAAGTGGTGATTCCTGGGGATGGAGGAGTGTTCTTTGCCACCAAAGTTTTAGCATCGAAAGATGAATGGATACCGAATAGTCACTTAATGGATGCACTGAAGCGGCCTGCCTGAGGTTCATCGTAAATTGACTTGCCAAGTTAGAGTGGCTGATCTCATCAACTAGAATTCTCGATTGTGAAGAGGTTATGAATTGGTACTTAAGATGTGAAGTCAAACTACTATTTAGCTTTTGACATCAAATTTTTATTTGAAAAACAATCAATTTGATTTTAAAAGGTCAAAACATGACACTTATTTAAGAACGGAGGAGGGAGTACGTTGTTGTCTTCGACCTAACGCGCAGTCATCGAGGTAGAGCACTTGGTTGGATAAACATGACACTTATTTAAGACAATTTATTTATTAAAAAAAAGAAAAAAAAAAAGAAGAAGAGATTCAAGTATAATGCGTTCCACATGTAATGCATGTATGCGTGATAGAGTTTAAGCTACTACTTGTACCAAGTCAACAACCAAGAAGTCAGGATTTTTGGTGACTGTGAGTCCATCATTCATGTTGTCAAAATTATAGAGTAACAAAATAAATATTCTATTTGAAGATATTGGTATTTTTGCTTGCTTGAAGTTACATGTTATATACATACTGATCAGGAAGCAAACAAAAGATTTGCCTCTGAAAATGTTTTGTCACTCACAGTCATTTCAGTTGCGGGCGGACGGAAGTGGATTGACCTCAACGTTGGTCTCCTCTGTTCTGGCTGCCGCCGCTCCAACTGGGCAAGTGCACTCATAATTTTTTATTGCACGGGAGGAACCACAAAACAGGCGGAGGAATTGAAGTGCACTCATAATTTTTAGTCTCACATTAACGTTTGTTCTTATTTTTCTTCACTGATGACATAGCTGGCTGATCAGGCGGATGTCTCAGAAATCCACGCCCCTCTTGTTTATCATCTTCACTCTGCAGCAACTTTGTTTCATGATTGTAGGGTGGGTTCATTGGCAAGACAGGACTTTATTTTTGCCGGGGCAAGGCAGCTAGCCAATTTTATTATGAAGGCAAGGAATTCTCTCTTAGATTCTCGCTAGATCTGGGTTGATTAAATCGCGTAGCATTCAATGTTGGTCCAGACAATCAAGAGGTCAAATTTTCATTCATTTATCGATGTTTTACTCTTGTGCTTTCTAGTGCTCAAGAAGATATATTACATGCAATTTCTCTCACGAAAATCAAGATTCATAGAAAATTCATCAGTCTTTCACTTTTAATCTTTAAGAACTTTCCTACTTTGGTTCAATTTTCTGTTTCTTCAGGGCCTGCAAACAGTCTCTATGGTCAAGAGATGGGAGGAGAGAAAAAGCACATCACTGCAAACTTAAAAATTGAACCCACATCAACTACAATGAGAAAGTAGCCTCACTTAATATAGTCACTGAATCAGGATTCTAGTCACCGAGCCCAGTAACGCGGGCTTGTAACCCGGGTGGGGGTGTTAAGGTGATGGAACATTGGGTCAATCCAATGGACTGGTTTCGAGCTAGCAATCTTCTGGCCTACCCGCTCCAAGCAGAGAGTGGGTCATGTGGCCCGAGCGAAAGCTGGGGCTTTGTGGCTCATAGAGTGGAGGGCACTGCGTCAGGCTGGTTTCACAGAGCAGCGACTACCTCCCCCTCCTTGCAGTGGAAGGATAATAGGCTGGAGCTACTCGGTTCCAGTAAATGTCCAATGGGTTCTCCCTAATTGAACCACCATTTTTAATTTTTTTCCTTGAAGATTTTGGCCCATGGACTGACCAACTCTATAAGCTCGCTGAGAACATGAATAATCTGCAGAAAGGTAAAGTTGCTTACAACTATATCTCTCTTCTTCGTGTGGTCAGTTGAGAGAAACCGAATGTTCTGCAAGATTTAAAGCTGAAACTCGGCTTGATTCTTATTTACAGTGAGAGAAAATGCCTACAAAATGTCTTCTTGAGCACTGGAGATCATAAGTGTAGACATTTGATAAATGAAATAAATTTCACCCCTCAACTTTCCTAGAAAAAATCAAATGCTGGGAGATTTGATTTTGCTGTTCTTAATGTACATACAGTCTTTCCTGCTTTGGTTGCATATTAAGAGCCTAATAGTCGTTCTTCCAGTTTTGTTAGTTTACAAACGAGTAATAGACATATCGTGTTGGGAGATCTTTTTTCCGCACCCTATGTCCATACTAAACACATATGTTTGGTGTTCCGTAGGCACACACGGGTGTTTGAGGCAACGGAAACAAGAATTTTCGACAGGTACAAGATAATCATTAATGAATTTTTCTGCAAGATGATGTTCATTTAAAGTTTTATCTTAGATTGAACTCTTCAATACATGACTAAAAGTTACAGTTCATGTAGCGCTCTCGCATATGCTCTTCTTTGTGTAGGAGAACAGGACCTAATCAAAGATTTAATTGAAGAACAATTTAAATTGATCCATAAATTGAATTAAGTTTCTGATAAATTACATGATGTAGGATATATAAAGTTTAAGCTATTGATACATGTCAACTCGGGAACGTCGAGCTGAAATTCTGACTCAAAAATAATAAGATTGAATGTTAAATAAAAATTACAAATAAGGAACACTTTCGCGGATCAAAGTTCCAGATTATTAGAAATAGCATTACCCACTAGTAGATGAAACTTGTTACCAATCCCCCAAGAACCAAATTATTGGCCTCCGTTTTTACTGTTTTTGCTGCACGGTGAGGGTTGGGGAGTTATGTTTCGATGTTACTGAATTCTACAATGGAGTATTCACGACTCATGGGACGAGAGTCCAGCAACACAGATCTTAAGGATTACCGGATTCAGCTCTGATTTTCTCTTTATCCTTGTCTCGAGTTTCTCTTTCCGCTGCCTCAACAGCCATAATCTGATCAAAGTTTTGCGTCTTTCCCAGCACTATTTGTATCTGCACTAAAAAAAGTGTCTGAATGCGTTAATATCTTACTATTTGAATGAGAACTACTTACTAAGGTTTTAAATTCTCAAATTTTTACCTTTGCTTTTTGGATTGTTCGGTCTCTCGTCTTATCCTTCATCTCAACAGTCGATGTACTGAGCTCTGCATGCGATTAACGTTACAAAATTAGATACCAAGATCTCAACAATTAATGGACGACTAAACACACGCACGCGCACACACACACACACACACAGGGGAAAGGAATGTCTCACTCTTTTGAACTCCCAGTCCGCTCTTCTTCAAAATCTCCGAAACGCTGACTGCCGTGGCAATAGCTGTTGACATAACATAATACTTTCATACATAATGTGGTTTCAAACTTTTAGTAACATCAAAGGTGATGGAACACTTGAAATATTTGTAATTATTGCTAGGTGTGATCAAGAAGTCGAAGAGAAAAATATGTAAGAGCGTTTGAGATAAAATTCTGAATCCGGTAATGACCTCAGTTGAGATCACGACTGACATTACATACTCCGTACGAAAAAATGTAAATCTAGCTAATATCAGTAATCTGAGCCCTGAAGGTCAAGTATCGGAGCTTTTACGTGTGTGCGAAAGTCACTCACTTTCACGTTAAAATGTTGATCTCCTAGAGTTTAAGATAATCAAGATTTTAGCCTAGAAAATCAAGTTGTTTGAGACGATTTAGCCTAGAAATGACCCCGTTTTGACGAAATAAAAACTCAAATACGACACTCACGTCGGGCTGAAGATAGTAATGCAGAACAAAGCAAAATTACTCTTTGATTAGAGAAATAAAGATAAAAGAAAATACCCAATCCAAGAGCAGAAATTTCCACCTCATTATGTTGCTGCAAATACCTCTGCAAACAAACACAGTTATTAACAAATAGGATTATATGCCATTTTTGATACAAGATTGCAAAAACTTTGTCACAGATTCATATTTGTTTTAATTCAATATGTTCATTCATTCAAAATTGATCGCGGATGCAAATTTGGAGATCCAAAAATTCACCATCCCAAAATTCTTCTTTTTTAAGATAATTTGTTCTTTGTGTAGTTATACGTACAAATATTGAATGCTTAACAATGTCATTGGAAAACGAAAAATGAATCTGGAAAGAAACTCTGAAAAACAAGATGTTGCTTGCCATGAAAGTTACTGCATATGCACAAGAAACATTGATATGGGAATGTTATTCCTGCGATTTTTTACATCAAGATATGAAATGAAACACCCATTGACACAACAAATATGATATCTATGTTTATAAATTATATATGTAGAGAGAGAGAGAGAGAGAGAGACCTTGGCGAGGTTGACGTAGAAGAAGAGGGTCTTCTTGGTGTTGGAGACCTGAACGAGGTTCTTCTTCTTTTGAGAGTCGGAGCCGTTTAATTTGTCCACTCCTCCCCCCTCCATTGATCCTGCTTCTGTTGCTGCAACCTCGGATCCGCCTCCTCGATATATGTATGTATAATTGTAGGAGTACGTCGAAATCTCTCTCTGGGGAGCTTAGGACAAACAAAGGAGGGATGATCATATAATGAAAGAACTTCATATTACAATCCAAATGAAGTTATTTATAAGAGAGTTATTGTTATTCCCCACCTAATCCGGACACAACTGATGGCTCGGTGTTTTTTCTTCTTTTTTCTTTCTATTTTTGGGGATTATTGTGGCGCGTAAGAAGGATATGTATAGGAAATATGTTTCGAAGCTCGGAGTTATATACACACTGCGAAATCATCTTGTGAATTGTGAATTGCAAATTATATTGTTATAAGTACACACTTTATATGTATTTTATGTGTACATGTGCTATATTAAAGTAGCCTAAAAGTCAACTTTTTTAATCATAGGTCTCGAGTTCGAGCATCTTAGTATGGAGAGCTTTACTGTCCTTGTGGTCTTGCCCGGCTCGAGAGATTAGACTTCTCTGCCTAACATTTTATGAATCAAAAATAAATAAATAAAAATGGTGGGTTGGAATGAATGTCTCCTTAAATCATAAATTTCCATCCCTCCACATTTTCATTCGTTCATTTTCTCCATCATCTATCATCCCCACTTTTCCACTTATTCATAAAGCAATTGAATGTATTTACAAATTTGGTTTGTAGCAAGCATTACGTCACAATACAACCAGCGATTCATTGAATTTGTACCGTACAACATTTTAAAACATGCTGTAAAATAATTCTGCTAACTAATTATGTTGCTCTAACATTACTCTTTCTATACACACTAGAATTATTTTTGTGAGCATTAGAAGTACCCTAGATGTATCTATTTGTGTGCGTGTGTGTGAGTTTGACGTTAATCACTTTCTTCTTGGCATAAAGTCTGTGTTTGCTATATCTCTCACTGTGTTAAGGGACAGAAACACCACATTTGCTTTGAACATAACCCCTCACAATGATTTCTACAGTGGTGCTAAGAACTGAATATGAGAAAAAGCACAACCAGAGATCAAATTAGCTGAATAACTTGTGAATTATTTCAGTTTCTTGTTTCCTTTCTTCTTTGACGAATAACAACATTAACAGCCATAAATGGCATACATGTTGACAAAATAAGTCACCAGAATACTCGAAGATAACAACAGACTCGAATCGCTAATTTTTAGCAAGTACCCACAGTAATATTAGAGTATTGAGACTCAAAGGAAGCTGTTACAAATGAATCAAAAGAACCCTGGAAAAAAAGAAAAAGGGTGGACAAAAAATACACTACTGTCTGATTTCTTTGTCCATCACACTCCCTCTCGTATAATAGTAGGTACAACATAATTTAGATCCTTCTATGCACGCTTTCATCTCCTTGATTCTTGTCTATATACATTTTAAGGCAAGCACGAGGAGTGATGTGAGCTTACCTCAACAAAATACTCTTCAAAAATCATCTAGCAATCGATGCCACATTGACCTCTGGCACTATTGTTGGGGTCGTGTGTAAAAGGATCAATCCGAACCCATAGGAGTGAGAAAATGGAAGCGAGGAGAATGGACCAAACGATGACAATGGTAGGAGTACGATTTTGGCGACCCAACAAACCCTTGAGGAAGGGATATAGATGAACTATGACCCAAAAGGCGAAAAACAACTTCCCAAACAATGGGCCCCATGACTGATACCCGCTGTTAATGGCGAATGATACACCAGCAACTATACCTACCAAGTTCACAATCAGAACTGTGGTGGGAGGGATGAGAAGAGATGTCCATTTGAACACATAGAGCTCTGTAAATTCCCCGTCTTCATCAGATGCCTTTGAAGTGACAGTGAAGTTGGTATCAATCCCGGCCAGAACTTTTAAGAGCCCTTGGAAGACAGCAAAAAGATGTGCTGAAGTACCACCAATAACCCAAAACTGTTCGTTCCTCCACCAATCCTCGATACTAACACCACTCCACCTAAGCTCCAAGATACCAGTAGAGAAAATGGAAATGAAGAGAAGAATGAACCACATACCAGCAAAGTTGCTTATCTGCAGAAATTGAAAATAAACTCGATAAGTAAACAAAGAAGACTGCAACATATTCATGTGAGGGTAACAGAATGGTGAAAGATGAATTAGTCGCGTACCTCGGGAATAATGAATTTTCCAGTGAGGAGGCAGACAGCAGGCAGTATACAATAAGCAAGAAGCGGAATAGAGGTGAGAGGATAGACAATGGTATTAATGTATGCGAGTCTCTCCAACAGCCTCAGTTTACCGTTATAACCATACCATATTGGGCAATGCCTGCTCAGCAAGATCTCAATGGACCCCAATGCCCATCGAAGAACCTGGTTCAGACGATCAGAAAGATTGATGGGAGCAGAACCCTTAAAAGCTGGGCGAGGTGGCATGCAATAGACTGAAATCCAACCTCGAGCGTGCATTTTGAACCCAGTCAAAATATCTTCTGTGACTGACCCATAGATCCATCCAATCTGATTGTAGAAAAGTAAGAAGCTAAATTAGTTGTATCAAAAGTGCATCTATATTCAGATATAAAATGATGTGGCTAATTAGGAGGTCTAAAGCTTCAAAACAACGGGATCTTCATGTTTGATTTTGAAGGGAAATTCTTCAATGAACTAGTCTAGTATATATAAGTTTTTAAATGCAAGTGAGATGGCAATGGCATAGTGCTAAAGAAACTACCTCTTTGCCCCATTCAGTCTTGTCCTCGTATCCACAGCTGATGACATGGATTGCTTCTTTCAAAAGAGTTGCAGGGTTAGTTGTAGGTGGAATGCCCCCATCTCCATAAAAGTAGCAGCAATAAACACCGGAGATTGACCAAACCGTTTCTCTAAGCTCTTCTGAGACATAAGAAGTGACCTCTCCTCGTCATATCCTGTAGAACAAAAACACAGTTAACATAAAGCAACACAAATGCAGCAATCTAATACAGATATCAATGTTGCTGTTAACTTGGGTCAAACTCCCTATTAAAGTTCAGATTTCTCTTTCCATCAGAAAGTTAATTGCAGCAAACAAATATTTTATCTTCCACTCAGACAAGTGAATAGAGATACATAAGACTCACTTACCCCCAAAGCTTTTCCTCTATCTCACAGTTAAAGTATACTCCCTCCGTCCAAAAATATATAAATAAATATATAGTCACATGTTCTATTTTGGTTTGTCCCAAAAAGTAGCTCCATTCTAAAAAGGATATAAAGTGCAATTTAAAGAAGGTACAAACAAATAAAGCTGCAGTCGCTGCAATCTTAATAAGTTTGCCTTATAAAATGGGACTATTCTTTTGGGACGGTGGGAGTATTAATTATGGCCAATACATTAAATGTGATGACCAACCTTCAACACCCTCTTCAATGTCTTCCATATTGAAAATGGGAACAGTGGATTCAGTTCTTTTCAATGCTCTCTTCTTATCAATATACTTTTTGTTGGCATTTTTCCTTTCTTCCTTGAGCCACAACAGCTCTTAATAATGATGTTTGGCTCCAGATCCGCCTCTGTTAAGACTGGATCGTATCCGTAAAGAGCTTGCCTGTTGAAACAACATCCAGTACCCACATATACCGGACCCTGAATGCCATCCAGCCCCTTCAAGTTGATCTGGGAAAATAGGGTCATCATGATAGTAACATTAGAATTAATCCCAAGAAAGATGTAAAAAGCTAACAAAAAGATAGCCATGACGATGACACTAAAGCCAAACCTACATCAAAGAAAACAATATTGCGATTAGCATATCGATCGTGCAAGTCAATCCCATCAAACCGCTGAGGGAACTGTACATAGCAGGTTTTCTTTCCGTATGCAGGATCCATCATGAAACACATAGCTTCTTTAAGAGCTTTGCTGTTGTTGAAGTAGTGATCACAATCGACGTTCAAAAGATAGGCACCATTGGTCAGGACAGCTGAAACTCTAATCTGTAAAGCAGAAAACGTCAAAAACGTCAAATAAATATACAAGTACAGAACATTTCTGTTAAATGTGTGTATGTGAGTGTGCGCATGTAGTAACCAACTGAAACAAGAGGTTTAGAGGTCACCAACCAAAGCATTCATAGCTCCAGCTTTCTTGTGATGTTGGAAGCCAGGACGCTTCTCACGAGAAACATAAACCAAACGTGGTAGCTCATTACCATCAGTATCTAGGCCACCACTGTGCCCTAAGAACACCTGTCCAATCATAAATAGTTACAAAATAAAATTAAATGAAGTGTTCAAAAATATATAATCAGTAAGAAAATGATCTTAAAAACATCTGAGAATATTGTTTACCTGGATCATTCCAGGATGATCCCTGGGGTTGTTTCCGGGCCAAGGAGTTCCATCTTGCATTGTCCAACCTTCTTCTGGCATCTTCTGTGCTTTGGCTACCAAGGCATTGATTCGTACCTTAAATTCCTCATATTCTCTCTGTAAAAGAAATAATCTTACACATTATTACAATAAGGAAATAGAAATAAACTTCCCATCTCACACATAAATGATTGGAAGCTGAACCTTTCTTTAAAGTAAAATAACTACCACTATTAAAGGAACACAAGACAATTTAGGTTGCCCCTAACGGTGAATGGCCATGAACAGTCTTGGTTGGACAACACTTGAAGAGTTCAGAGTCGCAAAAACTAGTAGTTAGTAGTTATAACACTTGAAGGTTTGGACACTTGACGTATTATAGAGTTTCGGCAAAGATACTTCCTTTTTCTTTTTCTCATAACTCCTACATATGTGTTTTAATTATGTAGTTGTACATAGTAGACTAGTATACTCCCTCTGTTCCCAAAAAATAGTCCCACTTTCCTCTTTCCGTATGTCCCAAAAAAGTAGTTCCATTTCTAAAAGAGGATATATTTATAGTGCAACTCAAAGAGGTACAAACAAGTAAAGCGACAATCTCATATCGTTTGACTTGTCAAATGGGACTATATTTTAGGACGGAGAGAGTATAATGTTTGCATGCACAAACAATCATCATAATTCCCATTACTCACCTTCATTGCTCTCCGCTCTTTGACAAAAGAAGGTTGTATCTTATCCTTCAAGTAATCTATCTTCTGAGCAAAATAAAATTCAGGTGCCCTGGGCTCAATGGTGTGCTTCTTGCAGAATGGCACCCATTTCCTTGCAAACTCTGCTGTTTCGGAAAGGGACTCAAAAGTCAGCATTGCAGAACCATCATCTGAAACGTAACATGAGACTTTGTCGACCGGGTAATCCACACTTAGAATCGATAACACGGTGTTTGCAGTAATAAGAGGAGGCTCTTTCAGAGGATCCACTGTACTGACAAATACATCCACCGGTGCTAACTGCGAAGGCTCTCCTTCCCTATCATACCTGTGAAACAAAGACACAAAAATCAATGTGGTCATAAAACCAATATAATAAAGCATCTTTTTTTTAATGAAAATCTCATGACCACAGTGAATTCATGGAACAGACTAATCAGAAACAGGGAAGAAGACAGAATTTTGTTCTTTAAGAGGGATATAATTTTGAAATCTAGTTAATATACAGATAATGTAATTACGCCTTGTTCCCATTTCCTGCCAACGAGACCTAGAGTGATTACATATGAAAACAAAAACACATTTCTCCATACACCAAAGCTGAAAATTGTGCCCCGAGTCAAGCCAATTAAATCCAACTGACCTCAATGCAAGCCTGTCCAGATAGGTCTCACGATTGATGGGAGACCACTTTGGAAATTGATCGAGAAGCCAGGATAAGGCAAACCAAATCTCACAGATAACAGATACCAGCCACAATGGATAAGCATCCTTCACCGGATGAGTACAACGGTATTGCAAGAAAAAACCCAAGATAATCAACCGAAGTATAATAACAACTCGGTAAGGGGTAAGATGAGAAGATGATATAGGCACCACGCGGCTCATTGGTTGGCGAGCATCATCAGCCCTGTGAGAAAGAAATGTATTAGAACTAGCAAAAATTGATCTTTTATAACATTAATAATAAGGAATAAAGATGACACCAAGAATCTAACAACTGATCGAGCCTTCTAAGACAATATGCGTATGCAGAGGAACCAAAAACAGAAATGGTGATGCAAGGAAAGAAAATGATGTTGAACAGTTCATAATCCTTTAATGGAAATCGTCCCCAATTTAGAATTAAGTTTAGCAAAAATATTATTTCATTTTCATCAAACGTAAAACATCTGTTCAATCATCTGTGGCCTCTAAACCATCTAAGGAGAAACTATTTGTAAGATGCTCACATTTGCAATTCTTCTCCATTCGACCCAGTGCCTTCAATGTCACCTCTCCCTTCAACATTTCTGCTTGTCATTTGCATCATATTTTTCTCCTGTTTTAGTTTCCAACCTTCTACCCTTTCCTTCCAGTCAACATTTCCAAGACCATAAGAATTTAAGTCTTTCGAAGGGTCCACAATTCTTACAGGAACTGCAGGCAGAGGTACATAACATTAACACAAGACAAACCCATGAATCCAAATAATGATTACTACAGTTCATTTCTTAATTAGAAATTCCGTTTCAGGCTATTATGGTCCATAATCTCTATAGTATATTATGTGATCTAACAACTGGAAGTTGAAACAGAAAGATAATTCGAGATGTTCTGGTCAACAGAAGTTAAAAGGCAACCTGGCTGCCTAGGATCGATATATGGAAGTGCGTGAGCATGCTTGTCACCAGGGCCCAGTGGACCGGATGTACTTCGCACAGACACATTGTCTGGTGTAGCACTGGGAATTTCACCAGATACCTGAAAAATTTGACTGATGAGTAAAAAACTTCTAAACAAAAAGCATGGAAGTATCAAAAGAACACAAAAGCATGGATTCTGTAGCATGAAACTAATAAACATGGGTCCTAGAATTCCTATGATACCGTCCACACATAATAGTTGTCACAGTTACCAATGCTTACGGAGTAAATTTTGTTCCTCGTGAAAAAATCCTCCAGACATGAGTCAAGAGTGCACTAGTATGCCAACTAGACAGGAGAAGGCACAACTGTGGAACTCTTAACCTCCCAATACAGTACCAGATAAGCCATGTCAAAAAACAGCTATGATCAAACCATGCTTTCATTGACGGGTCATACAGCATCACTTGATTTTCAGATCCACATATAAGCTTCAAAAGTAAAATCAGTTTAACCCTCCGAATTCAACTTAAAAGCTATATTACATGAATTATATATAAGGTGGCACCAAGTCGCACCGGATTGGTGGAATCCCCAAATACAAAAGACATTGGAGGCATAGCTATTATTACATGTTTTAAATCATAATCTACGAATCTAAGGTAACATACTGGGTTCTTGAAGCACCACGGAACAAAAGGAACACATGCAGAGAGCTAATAATTATATTAACGCCAAAAAAGAAAAGAACGAAAAACTCACTTGGTACCCACTGGTGAGAAGGGGAATTGGTTGTTGAGATTCATGTCTAGAAGATGAAGAGAGGTCAGCATCTTCTCCCTGCCACTGACGTCTAGCCTTGCTGTTTCCTTGGGCATAATTGAACTCGTTGTCCAAGTCATCAATATCATCCTCATCCTCATCACCATCAACTCGAGGACTCCCTGAAAGATTCATGTTTAATAACTATCTGAAAACAAAGAGAACAAATAAACAACATGCAGAAAAGGATTTTCGATGAGCAAACTAACCTTTGTGTCTTTTATATCTAGTCTTGCACTGAGGGCAGGATTGATTACCATCCCTCCTTTCATACTCATAGCAAGGCCTGCAAACTGGAAAAGCACACTCATTGCAAGCAACAAAGACATCACCGGCAGCTGTAAGGCCAACAGTATCTCCACAAATCTGACATATCTGACCATTCAAATGCTTCAGGGGCTTGTGCTGCATCACCAACCAACAATGCCATGATTAATTCTAACAAACATTACAATATAAAGAGATGTAAGATAGAATTGTGTTCTTCAATTAGCCATGTCTATTTTTAATGCTCCATACAGCAACTCTACAATGCAAGTTCACTCACATAACTGAAGCAAGATCCAAGCTGAAACTTCTACTCATTGAAATGAACTGCCACGATCTTAAATTCAATCCCTTATATCAAAATCCAATCTTTATCATTTTGAAGCCTCGAAAGAAATGCATTACATATTCAAGTAATCGCTCGAAAAAAATGTAAACCCTAAATACTTAACAAAATTAGAGCTACGACAAAATCAAATCTGAACCCCAAATTCATATGACTAATTTCCAGATTCAATAAAAGGTAAAAAGGAAAAGTGATCTTAAATCTCAATCCTAACCACCGACATTCACAGCCGCTATGATTAAAAAATAAATCGACTTGTCAAGAACGGAAAATACCAGATTATAAAGTAAAAAATCATAATTAACCATCAACTATTTCATATTACTTGAAAGTAACCTAATACGGAGCTAACACTCACACTCTCAACTGACACTCAGATCTAAACCCAACGTTTCTCACAAAGAATTTGCTTCCCACAAAATCAGCTTTTAGACTTAAAATTAAAACTAATCAGTTACCCAACTCAAGATTTAACCAAAATTATCAACATTTAGCTCGAAACCAAGTTGAAATCAACTGCCCCACATAGATCTAAAACGAACATCAAAATTAGCAGCATTCAAACCAATTCAAACACTCAAAACTCCAAAGGATGATTACAAAATACATACCCCGCCATCAGAATCATGTCGGATCCTCACCAGCTCATTCCTCTTGTGCGATCCCGCCACCAATCCAGCACTTGCCTCCATCTCTTTAGATAAAGAAACAGAGGACTATACTGAAAATTAATGATAATTTATGGGTTTGATTTGATAGTTGATAAGGATCTCAAAAAAATCAAGAAGAGTATGAGATGGGTTTTGAAGGAATCGCGAAGATGGGCATTTTTTTGGGATTGTTTGCCCTTTGCCCAATCAATTTGCCATCTCTCTCTCTCTCTCTATTTCTCCTTCCACTTGATACAAGCTCCCTGTCTTTTATTTGGTTCTTGGGAATTATTATTTTATTAATTCTTTTATTTTATTACTAGTGGTAAGTGGATTTTACAGGCTTAACCGGTAGCCGGGAGTGACTACAGCTGGGGTTTGACTTGGTTGACTGGCTGGCTTCTTAGTTCTTACCTCTCCCCCCATGGATGGGTTTCCGTTCTATTTTTGCTCTTTTATTTTATTTTTTTTAATTACTTTAAAGATTTTTGCTCTCTTTCTTTATAAATCACTTTGTTGGGCACTTTTGTGGCATGACAAAAAATATGGTTTTATATTGTCTTTTGAAGGTCAAATAAGATGTATAAAAATATCTATGTATTTGTAATTCTAATCCATCTCACTACCCGAACTTCAGCTCTGGCCTATGCTTGACCTACTAAGCACTAAAAATTTATAAAAATATTGGTGCTTAGTGGTAGAAGGTGACCACTTTATAAGACCCAAATTTTCCACATCTAACCAATATGAGATGGGGTATTACATCTTCCCTACTCAAATCCTTGACGGGATGGGGGTATTACATTCTCCCCCACTCAAATTCTTAAGGTCCCCCGGGCAATGTGTTCAACACATTTCTGATCGGGACTCGTTCTGATATCATTTGTAACGACTCGAGCCAAAAGTCCGATCTCATTCTAATACCATTTGTAACGACCCGAGCCCAATGATCAGTCTGCCACGCATTGGCCCACTAAACACCTAGGTCAAAGAGGCCTACCACAAATCACCCAAAAGTCCATGAAAGATGTTGGTACCTAGTGTTAGTAGATGGCCACTGTATAAGACACAAATTTCCCACATCTAACCAATGTGAAATGGGGGTATTACACTTATTTACAAAGTAATTACAAAATTCTCATAATATTTCATTGAAAAATATTTCAAAAATGTTTAATAATACCTCTGAATGTATGTATGTAATATCTATGTATCTATATTAAAAGATAGATATAACACAAAATTTGTAATAACTAATGGTTATTATAGAGCGTTGTAATACTTGAATAACTGATTGATTAATAGTGGCTACTTCAATGAAACGAAAAGATTAATTAATACTTAATGCTTCATATGCCATATACAGATGGAGAATCCATTAACTTTTTAATGATCGAATATTTTAAGAAAAACATTCTTATCTTTGCGAGTGTTCATTATTACAAAATCTCTGACTATAGACGTCATTTTGATCATTAAAGGTGATACTAAAGAAATTTTAAAGATGATTGAAAAGAAGAAAAAAAATGATGTGCTAAGTGGGATTTTAAAAGAAAGAAGAAAGAAACCATCAAGTGGAATTCGGGCACAATTTGACTAAATTAAGGGTCTAGATTACGAAAATGTTAGTAATCGTGACTATTTATTACATTGTCTCGTAATTTAGCAACAATTTTGCATTTACCAAATTGCCAATCTACGTAAAGAGTTAACAACAACAACAACAAAAAATTGTCACTCAATTGTAAAGAGTTAAAAAATATATATATTGTAAAGAGTTTTATTAAATGATTTAATGAGCAATGTAAATTAATTTTGTTGCTAAATTACGGGACTATGCTATTTCCACCCGAATTTTTCACCACAGCACTCTAAATTTTATTTTATTTTACTTGTATATGATATTAATTCATTTTATTTTGAAGTATGATTAATTCAAAATTAGATTGTTATTAATCTATTCCTAAATTACTTAAGTGTAACATTTTTTATTTTAGCAAAAATGAAGAGTAGCCGGTAAGCCAAAAACCGAAGCCGATCATCAGACAAAGCCAAAGGCTTAGCCATGGAGAGAGCTTGTCACTAAGACATTTTTGTCCTTAGATGTATCGGGTTGCAATCAAATACACCTTACAACTGGAAAACTATATCCAATGCTAGTCAAAAATAGCCAATAACGTTAAGCCACGTGTCTGTTTTGGCTGTAGTTAGTCACAATCCAATGAAAAAAGAGGCCGCGTGGACTTCGCAGTTTACAGAGATGTTTCAACTAATTATTTGATGTGAACAGGCTGTACATATATTTAACCGGTTGTAGCCGGTTACTCTTCCCCGACAATTGAAGTGGCTGTCGGTGCAATCAATTTGTTAATTCTAGTTTCCACCCTTAAGGTACTGCCAAAAACTAACCCCAGCAATTTTGTAAATTAAAAAGAATAATACTATGGGTACCTAAGAAATATTGAATTTTTTACACTAAATAATGTGTCAGCTGATGTGATACATTAATTATAATTTTTAATTTTATTTTTTTACACCACATCAGCTGATACATTATTTAGTATAAAAAATTTAATATTCTTTAAATACTCATAGCATTACTTAATTAAAAAAGAAAATGGTATGCCTATCTTTCAAGAAGAAGCATATGGCTTGCGTTGTGCTTCTGTCGGTGGCTTCCAACGGTTTCAAAAAAAAAATTTATTTTAGAAGAAATTTGATTTCGGCTTTATAATTTTAGTTATCTTTTCTCGAAAAAAAAAAATTTTGAAAGAAAGAAAGAAATATTTATTTGGAACCATTATATGTTGAGAAAATTGCAGGCCAGCATCCTGTAGTAGATTTTCAAATTCATTAGTACTCTATATTTTTTTTTAAACCGACAAATGACACTTTTGTGCAGGGACGGCTCTATCTAAATTGGGGCCTAAAGCATGAGTGCATGAAAATAAATTAAAGCCTAAGTCAGTTAACTTTATAACTATTCAACTTTTTATTTATTAAAATGCACTCTTTTAGCTTTTTGAGAGACAAAGTTATAAATTAATTTTTTATATTTTAATTTTTCTTGGTTTGAAGCTGTCTTGATTCAAGTTCAAAATTGAAAATGTGTGATTCTTTCTATTGAGTTCCAAATTATATTGCAAGGAAGTGGTTATCTTTTTTTTTTTGGAACTCTAAATTAAATCAATACTAATTTATGAGTTTTGATTTGGAAAGTTTTTTTTTCTAATTTCCAAACGATGGAAATATTTTATTTTTATAGCTAAATAAAGAAAAGAAAACGGTTTCTTTTTTTCATAGCTAAATAAAATTGAGTGAATATGTGATTAACTAAAAAAATATAGTTACTATATATATTGTCCTTTAATTATCTTTATATATATAATTATATATTGGAGCCTAAAATTATGGAGGACCTAAGGCAATTGCCTCAATTACCTAAACTATAGAGCCGCCCTTGCTTTTGTGCATCGCAATGCATCAACTGCGATGCACAAAAGTGACTTTTGCCGATTTTTAAAAAATATAAAATACTAAAGTCATTGAAATTTTACCAAAATGTACTGGCCTAAAATTTTCCGTGATATATTTGCTAAATATTCTTATTAAAAAAAATGTTTGCCATCAAATATTGAAGCTAGAAAATTTTCCTGTGAATATATAGAAATTTCTTTCTTAAAACGCTTTAATTCGACGTTTGATTCATTGTTTTCGACTTTTGATTCAATTCGTACTTTTACTCCTTCCCATTTTGATTCATTGCTCATCTACCTTTGTTATTGTGTTGAATTATGAAATCAACACGTCTTTTCGTTTCTAAAAAAAAAGTTATGTTTGACTCGATACATAAATTTAAGAAAATTAATTAATGATGTCTTTGTAAAATACGGAATTAAACATAATTAATGATGTTTCGAATAAATGTTCCTACTTTCAATTTTGGATTGTCCTAACAAATGTTTCTAAAAACTTTTGATCTACCTATTCTGTATTATTCTTCCTAATATACCCTTAAAGCTTCATTTAATATAACACATCACAAACAAACTCAATTATTTAAAGTAATTAAACTCAATTTATATTCATGGATATTATGGTCGGAACACATTTTACAACACATCATTAATCATGTTTCTTAATTCCTGTGTTTTATCCACTAGGAACATTTATCCAGAACGGAGGGAGTATCGGATATAGAATGTGCGTTATAACCATTGCTATAATACGTTTCTGCCAACTTTAACGAGGAACCATTGCAACATCATTGTCTATACAACTTACGAGGAAAACACTGTACTACGAACCTGAACTGGTACTGAGTTGTGATAAAAACTCTTCCAGTTTGTCCCTCGAATCCCAACTGATATTCGGTGTCAATGTTCATTCTCTTCCAATCTAAGGAGCTTAATTTGGGACACAAAAGTTGACTTCACCATATCAATGGCTATCAACGTTCATTCTCTGTTGATTTTTGAAGTCGTAAGCTCAACTTGGGACAGTGAGTTGAATTCAATGTGTCGCTGCTCATTCTCCTTCAACCATAGGAACCATAACCCCGACTTGGGATAATGAGCGGACGCAATCTGGTATAACCAGATAAAGTTGTAATTGCATGTAAAGCAGAACAGAAAATTGGAAGCCGATTGCTCCTATGCTTAATTTGCTTAGTTTCATAGTATATCATAACATAAATGAAGCGCATCTTGTGTATATTACATTACCTTTGGCATGGGAGTCTCATAGTTGTAAATTTTACTCTACTACGTGAAAACAGTCTCCCTACTTACAATGGTAAATCTACGTACATATATCAATTACCAAACTCCACAATTCGTCCACTTCTTGCAGTGGACCAGGAGCTGTTGGACAGTCATGTTCTTACTAAATCACTCAAAAGCAATTTGGGATGACAGACTAGTGGAGAATTTTCTAGAATTTCCGAGTGTTTTCATTTATATTTAAGACCAGAAAAAGGCGCAAAGAAAACAAAAACACAATTATCAACACTTTCAAACCCGTTTTCTAGCTTCCCACACTCCTTACGGGTCCACAAACTCATATATCTACTTCCTTCCCTCTTGCATGCCTGCCGTTGTGTTCTTCAATATCTGCAAATTGTATCACAGCAGCAAAGTTACAGAAAATGATTAGGGGGAAACATGTTCAATGAAAAATATGAACTTGAGCTGGTAGTGTAAATGATTTATCGTATGAATAACTCTGAAAATGGTCCTCATCAAGAAACAAATATCATAACGACAAACAAATCGAACTTATGCCATACAACCAACAAAGAACTCGTGCATTTTAATAAACCCAGAAATTGGACTAGTTCATACAAGGGAAAATCTTGACCCATTGGAGTTGGTATTAAACAGAGTAATGTTAGTATATAATTTTGAAAAAAACACAATTTCTACTTTAAAACATTGCATTTCAGCTGGAGACTATTATCAATGAATAAGAAACTGTACACAGTAGGCTGCATGCTACAAGAGCTCATAAACAAATGAACATGGTTCTGATTCTTTCTCTCAACTTTTTTATCCAGGTGGATTGTTGGACTCAAGTCTCATATCACAAGCCATATAACGTAAAGAAGCAACCCATGTTGTTAAAAATATCAATACCGTAATCATGGTCTTCGGACATCATGCTTATAGTCAATGATTTAATATACTCTCAAAGTCAAATTTGATATACTCTTAAGTGCCAACAGTTGGTTCTTTGGAACTTACACAATCATCATATTATATATGGGGTTCTCTGGGAACTTATACTATACTATCACATCATATATAGTTAAATACCTATAACATATTGGATCTCTGGGAATTTAATGACCAAATCTTGGAATTGGAGTGACCACTAAAAAATGGGGTGGGAACTTGCACTACCATCAAATAACATAATGGCCATAAATGATATCAGTATGACATTCACAAAATATGCTGCTAATAGATATACTCCCTCACACAAGGAGATAACTCAAATGAAAGCCATCCATATCAAGTGATAAACTGGATTACTATATACACAATGTTATAAGAAACTATTGCATCTAATTCCTCAACAGTTCCCAGAGCCTCTCCAACGAGATATCACTCCTCTCAATAAATAGATTCCCTTATATAGATGGTGGATACTTAACGATCAGTTAATGGTGCATCGATTGAATTGAGGAAATCTAAGTAATGGAGAGAATCCCACTTGAACCACATAACAATTATAGGGTGAGTTTGATATATAGCGAATTTAAAGCTAAATTTTCAAATTCAAGCTTTCTCTTGCCTCTCAACTTCATAAGTAAGGAAAGGTTGCCCGAATGATCCAAGTTAGTTAACTGGGGACATAATAAAGGGCCTTCAAATGGAATATGTGATGTTTATGGAAGATAGCACCACATCACTCTAAAAGAAGAGTCATCACCTTTTTCAAATTTCAAAAAATCCTCAATTACACAATTAAGATACCGAATTCTAAGATATATTTCATGCCTCCAAGATTCTTATGCAATTAGATTCATTGATTATATAACAAAGGAAAAGAAAAAAAAAATCCATGTAAAATATCCTTTAATAAGAATGGAAAAGAAAGGATTATATTGAAGAGACAACAAAGCAAGAGAAGGAATAGTTGAACCAACAGCTTTCTTTACTTAATTCACAATCAATAATTTTCTTCCCAACATCTTTTTCCCTAAAGAGATTTATGACCCAAAGCTTTAACATTGACCCTTCAATAGTCAGACTATCAAATTCCCGACCTAAAATTCTAAAATGCATTTCTTGTACATAACTGCATGTTTTAAAAGACAATAGGGGCATGTATAAGGAGAAAACAGAAGTGGCATAATATTATACAACATCATGCAGTTTGGTGATCATTGTATTATATGATCTTTCCTAAAGGGTTATGAACACAACATGTGTGGTTGGCCCGCAGCCCATAAGTTCAAACATTTATGATTAGGCTAACCAAACCAAAACCATTAACTCAAACCAAAAGATGGGCATGCCTCCAGATATGGCCATAGGAAAATAATGAAATGACATCATGATGGTGATGTTGAAAGAATAAATGAATGTATGATATGTCATGGTGAAATGAGGTTGAGTGTGACATACATGTCTAAGCATCTGGTTCTCATTTTGCAGTGTGGAAAGCCTCTCCTCAAGCTCAGAGTTTTTCTTTTCCAAGTCTTTAACCCTCACCTCCAATTCATTCAAGTAAGCCTTTTTCCTTTCCCTTGCTTGTTGTGCTGAAACTCTGTTCCTCAACAACCTTTTCCATATTTTTGTACCCAGAGAAAAACATATAATTACAATAAATGCCACTAAAAGTACACACAAGGGGCAAAATTGTCCTAAATGTACATACTACATTACATCCAATAAGCCTCCTAGACCTAACCACACCAGACTGGGCCACTACTCAGTTGGGCCCAATGGTGATAAAAGACATAATTGGCCATGCTTACCTCTTCAACCGCTTGTTTTCTTTATCAGCAGGGCTTCTTCCTCTTTTCCTTGTACCCTCGCCTGAGCCCTGAACCCGGTCTCGACCGGCGGCTGAACTGGCTTCCCTGCCGTCAGCCGAAGTACCCACGGCTTCTCCACCGATCTCCGGCACTCTCCTGATCTCGTCATCACTCTCCATACCTTCCACAAATTAAAACAAAAAAAACACAAACTTCCAAAATATCAGCAATGCAACAAGAAAAAAAAAGTTGGCAAGACTACAAGATCTCACTGTAGCATCAAAATTCTAGAGAAATTCAACCAACCCAGATCAAGAAATCCCACATTCTTCAAAACCCAGATGGGGAAATCGTAAATTCAAACAAATTATCAGATGTCGAATATTATACATCTAAAAACAGAGCCTTGCTTACAATAAAAAAAGGGTAATGTCAGAGATCGAATTGTATGTGATTGATTACGTACTAATCACTTATGGGTAAAGACTTCAATACGAAGAGCAGTAAAAAAATTGAATCAAAAGGAAATAAATTAATTAAGAGAGACAAAGTCAAACCTTCTTTGACTTCAATTTGAAGAGCAGAGGAAGAAGAAGGCTCACTACTAGAAGGAAGACTAGCAGCCAGGGAACTGGTTGCTGCTTGTTCTTGCATTGCAGCTAACTAAACAACAAAATGAATCACACAAGTAGAGAAAGAAGGATTGGAAAAAATGGAAACTTTGTAATAATGGCTGCACATATACTAAAGAAAGAAAAGAGCGGGATATTATGTTGGGAGTGATGAACAAAAGTGGGAAGAGATGGTTGATTATAGCCGTTGGATGTGTTCTTGCTAGGAGGGTGATGAAGGTGTTAGCGTGGAGGGATTTGGAGCCACAAGGTGTTGGGTTAATCAATGGCGGATGGATAAGGAGCGTGGAGAAAGAGTGGCGTTTGGATTAAGGTAGTGATCGATCGGATGGTGTGGGATTCAATGAATTTGGGACCAGAATTAGGTGTGTCAGCCCCACAAAAAGTGCCACTGTTTCTTTTGGAGTTTAGTGATTTAAGACCATTTTTGTAAGGATATTGCTACGAGTACAAACAACTCACAAATTTTTTTACACAAATGAGGTGAAATCTAATTTGGCATATGTGGGGACCCCTTCTTTTAATTACTCTTTAACTTAGTAATCAAACTATAGTTAAACTAATCTTCAAATACAAAAAAGAAAAAAATTCATAATCAAAGACGGTTGCGGAGAGAGGGTTTCAGTCGTCGTTCTCCTTCAACGGCGCCTTCATTATTTTCCTTCCGCCGACGATTCTTCATTCACACCCATCCTTCCTGTCGGATCAGCTTTGTCAATTTCTCAACCTCAGAGTCAATTTAACAGTACTTTCATCAGCATCCCTTGTTTCCATGTGAAATTCCCGAAGTTCTTACGAGATTAGAAATACCTTCATCACCCGTTTAACCGATTGTAGAATACGAGAGTATGAAACTTCAGCCCCCATTATTGGTGTATTGTTATCCCTTACCTTGGAATCTCAGGAGTCGAACTAACAGGAACAACTAATCTAGATGGATGCCTACCTTTTGGGATGAAGTATACTTGTCTAAAGTCAATGTAAAGTTCACTTTGGGGAGTGGGGAGGGTGACAAATTGCTTGGAGAGATAAGGGTGTTTTATTATTTGGAGTATTTGGACCGAATGCTAGGATTTTCAGTAGCAAGAATCTTTCTTTTATTTTGCTGTGAAAACGAATGATCTCTTTTGGATTCTCTTTTGTCCAAGGCATTTGGGGTTTATTCATGGAACTTCCTTTTCAGATCTTACGCAGGATTGGAGAGTTGTTTCTACTCTTTTCCGACTGTTTTAGTTTTAGTTTTAGTTTTTTGCATTCTTTTCTCTTTTGCACTCCCTTCTGGTTTAGTAAGTGTTGATCCTTGGCGGCCATGAATAGTTCAAAGTGACCTCAAAAGGGTAATTCAACTGAAATTTTCCAGTTACAAACCATTAAATATTTCCTATTTGTATATCAAAGTGAGACTTTTATAAACCCAAAAAAGTAATTTATGAAAATCTTGCATCTTCTTTGTTCTCATGGCGGCTTTTGCAAAATCTTGCATCTTCAGGTGCAACTTTCAGCACATGGCAGCAACTTTGTTGGATACACCTTCCTAGCATCCAGTTTTAGCACATTGTGGAACTATCTTTATATTAATGTTCAAGAATTCTAGAGGCTCCTTTGTTGATCTTATCCTTTGCTGCAGTCCAACTAGTTCAAAGTTGAAAGTGTGTGATGTCTCTCACACATTGACAAGTCGAAGGTTGACTTGTATTAAGATTTGTTACTTTCTTTATATTAGTTAATTTAGTAAATATTGTATTTATTGTAATTAGGTTATTTTAATTGACTAACCTACTAACCAAATATTGGATATGTTTAGTGTATATTTTGGTTATTTTGTAGGATCTCTCACATAAGGGAAGAGTCCATGATAAGGAATGATTGCTTTGGTTGATTGAGGAAGATAGAAGTCTATTTAGAGAAGATTTCCTCAAGCAAATCAACCTCTACAAACAAGGACTCTTTGCCTATAAATACAAGTCGGATGGCTCATTTCAACTCACGGGTTTTGAGCTCTAGAATTCCAGTAGTTTCATAGAATTAAGAGCGTGTTTGTGTGAGATCTAGTTTGATTGTTTTGTTCTTCTCTTAGTGTTCTTTCGTGTAACCAAGTTCGTGATTCAGTTTAATAAGAGAAGTTTTATTGTCTACAGCAAGTTGCTATAGATAAGTGTTATATTTGTGTTCTTCTTTGATTTAAGTTCGTGTATTCCGCTGCTTTAAGTACTGGTGTTAGTGCTGGTGCTATCACACCAAGACTCACATCAGGTTCGTTTGCGTTCAATTGTCATTCCTAGGCGCTCAATTTCTTTCAATTGGTATCAGAGTAGCACTCGATTACACTGAGTGAGATCCAAGAAAGAGTAGCCATTATGGAAGGACATTTGAATCAATACCGTCCTCCTGTTTTGGATGGAACTAATTACACTATTTGGAAAGCTAAAATGCGTCTTTTCATCAAAGCAATTGATGAGAGGGCGTGGCTTAGTATCATTGTTCCATGGTCTCCTCCTAAGGTTGAAAGTAAGAGTGCAGAGGGGGAAACCTCAGAAAAAATCTTCAAACTCAAACCTAAGAAAGAATGGACTACAGCTGAAGTCACTTTAGCTAACTATAATTCCAAGGCTCTTGGTGCTATATCAAGTCATGTGGATGAACATATGTTTCGACTTGTTATAAATCAAAATGTAGCAAAAATAGCCTGGGATATTCTGCAAAGTCACTGTGAAGGTGATGATAGTGTTAAGGCCACTAGGTTGAGAATTCTCATGACCAAGTTTGAGAACTTGAGGATGAATGAGACTGAGGACATAAAAAGCTATTCCGCTAAATTGAGAGAAATCTCAAATGAATGTCTCTCCCTAGGTGAGCCTATATCAAATGCTAGAATGGTAAGCAAAATGTTGAGAACTGTTACTGAAAAATTCAATATCAAAATTGCTGCTGTTGAAGAAGCACATGATACCACAACCATGGGTTTAGATACTCTTGTGGGTATTTTGACCATGTTTGAGATGAACTTGTCAATTCAACAGCAACATAAAACTGAAAATATTGCTCTTGCAACTGCTCTCTCCAATGTATCCAAAGTGTCAAAAGAGATTGAAGAAATCTCCAAAGAAATTGACACTTCAAATTTGAAAACTGAAGATGTTGCCCTTTTGACCAAAAAATTTACGTCTTTCTTAAAAAATAAACGGGACAACAAGTTTTCTTTGAAAATTCAAAACTCGTTTGAAAGACCAAAAGAGGATACTGAGAGTAATTTCAAGAAACCTACTAGTTTTGCTAAGAAAAGATCTGAAACTGTTCAATGTAGAGCCTGCAAAGGCTTTGGGCACTATGCCAATGAGTGTGCCAACACTCTGAAGAAAAAGGAAATGAGCTTTTATGCGACCCTTAGTGACAGTGAGGACGAAGATGAAATGCTAAACTTAGCAATCATGGAAATCTCGCCCACTAGTCACGAACATCAGACTGATGTAGCTTCAGATGTAGTCACACCAACCATCACATCTTCTGACTCTGAGTTCTACTGTTTTATCTCTCCCCTGTCTGAGAAAACAGAGAATGAAGAAGAATGTTATGAAAGTTACCAAGAACTTCTTGATGCTTATGCTGATTTATTTGTTGACTGGGAAAAATGAGTAAAAAAAATGGCAATTTTTGAAAAGGTTAATGAGAAACTCTCTACTGAAATCTCCACTTTAAAAGGTGATCTTGAAAAAGTTATCACTGAAAATGATAACCAAAAGGATGCCATAGCCAAACTTGAGGTCATACTCACCAAACGTGATATTGAACTCGAGAAGACCAAATCAGAACTCGAAAAGGCCAACGAAAATTTTGCAAAATTAAATACTGGAAAGGCCAAACTTGAGGAAGTTCTAAATATGGTAATTAATTCAAAAACTGGTCTTGGCTATGAATCCACTTTTGTGAAAGAAGGAGAGAGTCCCTCAAAAACCAAAGTTTCTCAAAATCATAAAACAAATCCTATGAAAAAAAGATTTGTATGTCACTACTGTTTTGTCCCAGGTCACATCAGACCCTTTTGCTACAAAAGGATTCATGACCTCGGAAAATCTGCTCCTCAGATGAGCCCCCAGATGTACTCATATCACCACTCACATCACCAGAAATCTGGTCAGTTTGTGTGGGTGGAAAAGAAAAGTGAGGAATGTAAAGTAGTATTCACCTCACTCAAGAGCAGCATAGCTTGCTCATGGTACTTTGACAGCTGGTGCTCAAGGCACATGACAGGTAATGTAGAGTTTCTCACTGATTACACCATAATTAAAGGTGGAAACGTGAACTATGGGGGAGGAGCCCAAGGTAAGATTATTAGTAAGGGTACTCTATGTGTTAATCATATGCCAAAATTGAAAAATGTCTATCATGTGGAAGGCTTAAAAGCTAATCTCATTAGTATAAGCCAACTATGTGATGACAATTTACATGTTAAATTTGACAAGCATGAATGCAAAGTGTTTGATAACTCTGATCAATGCTTGTTCACTGGAGTAAGGTCTCAAGATAATTGTTACAAATTTGGTGACAACTTATCCTGCCGGAGCTCCAAAATAAATGATCTTGAGGTTTGGCATCAAAAGTTAGGTCATGCAAGTTTTAGGAAAATGGAAGAATTGGTAAGATTCAATGCTGTTAAACACTTACCCAAACTTGATTTTAAACAAGTAAGTGTGTGTGGTCCTTGTCAAAAGGGCAAGCTGACTAAAGCTTCCCAAAAAATGGTTGATCAAAGTTCCACGTCTGAGATTTTGGAACTAATCCATACTGACCTTATGGGACCCATTGAGGTTGAAAGATTAAGTAAAAAGAAATACTCTTTTGTGTGTGTAGATGATTTCTCTAGGTACACATGGATCCTATATTTGAAAGAAAAGTTTGAAGCATTGGAAGTGTTTAAAGTTTGGTATAGAAAGGTAAAAAACTTGCATGGTAAGAAAGTTATTAAAATTCGATCTGATCATGGAACTGAAAATGAGAACACTTTGTTCTCTGAATTTTGTGACTCCAAAGGAATAACCCATGATTTTTCAGCCCCTAAAACTCTTCAACAAAATGGAGTGGCTGAAAGAAAGAATCGTACTTTGCAAGAGATGGCTCGCGTCATGCTTAGTTCTAAAAACATCTCTAAACGATTCTGGGCTGAGGCTCTTAACACAGCTTGCCACATAGGAAATAGAGTCTACTTAAGAGTTGGGTCAACCATGACTCCTTATGAAATTCTTCTTGGTAAAAAACTTACTCTCAAGTACTTTCATGTTTTTGGATGCATATGCTATGTTCTGAATGATAGAGATTATCTGTCAAAATTTGATTCTAAGAGTGACAAAGCTGTATTTCTAGGGTATTCCACAAATAGCCGTGCTTATAGAGTTTACAACCTTAGAACTAAAACTGTGATGGAGTCTATCAATGTCACTTTTAATGATACTGCTGATTTGAATCTAAAAAATCTTGAAGATGATGTCTCAGGTTACGTGGAAACAATGGAAGATACCCAAAATACAGCTGAACAGAAGCAGAAAATAGGGCTGCAGAAAGATGATGCAGGTCCTGATGTAATCACATCACCACCTACATCAGGTCAAAATGAGTCTACATCAGACTCAGAAAGTTCAAACGGTGAAGAGGAAAATCTGGACAGGACCAGAGACATACCAAGCAGGATTCAAAAGAACCACCTAGTTACATAGGTGGTTGGAAATGTAAATGAGAAGGCAAACACAAGGGAGAAGCCAAGAGTCAACTACAGAGAATTGGATGGATTGAGCTGTGTAAGCTCACAGGTAAGCAAGGTAAACTCATCGAAGAGGAGGCTGTAGATCTCTTTGAGGGCGGAAGAGAGAAAGGAAATGACGGTGGTAGAGATGGTAGAAAAAATGGGGGAGGGATTAAGATGATATTGGTTAATTAATATGTTTTTTTTTTTTCATTTTCTAATTATTAAATTGGGGGAGGGATGAAGATGACTGGGCCAAAACGCCATGTGCAAGGCACATGCCACAGTTAAATGACATTTTAGTCTTTTTGTAGTATTCCGTCAAATAAAACTAACGGCGTTTAATTTATAAATCAAATTGACGCTTTTTGTAAAGTATAATTATTAAACTGTGAAAAAAAAAATTGTACAATAAACTTAACGGATTTTTTGCAATAGTAGAGCGACTAAATTGAGACTTAAGCCTTTTAATAATCAAAAAAGAGAGTAATAGCGAAAACGCGATTGAATCAAAAAGGAAGAAAATTTAAAATTACAAATCCGCCCACTAAACTGCAAAAGAGAATAGGCTTGTTTTGTCTACTGTTCAAATTTATCTTATGTTAACGAGAAACGTTATTCAACTTCACTTTTTAAATGCTTGCACTCCAGCATTATAGGTGAAGCATTTGGTACAAGCAGAATAAAACACAGATGAGTGTTGTAGTTGAAAAATAGAAAATTAATAGTCAATTCATTTCGCTTTTAGAAAATGCTGCTCCCTCCGTCCCTTAATTATTATCTTGTTTGACCCGGCACACGGATTAAAAAAAATAATTGACTTGATTATTAATATTGGTATAATGTGTAATTTCCTTTAATGTCCATGTGTATGTGGTCCATAATTAAAGTAAGGAAAAAAGTAAGGGTAAAATGGTAAAAGTGATGTCTTAAAAAAGAAAGTTTTAAACAAGATAATTGTTCTGAGACGGACAAAAAAGGAAAGAAAGACAATAATTTAGGGACGGATGGAGTATTTAACTCTATTTTTCATTCAAATTACTCAATGTGATGCTTAAATTTATTGGTACATGATGTTTTTTAAAATGTACCTAGGAGTGTCTTAGTTGGAAAGTGAAATGCGAATAACGTTACTCAAAATTTTAAGTTATTTCGATTCGTTTGGCAGAGGGTAAATCAAATGTTTGTCAGATTTTTGCACACTCTAAATTGTTTTGGATTATGCCAAGGAATTCCTTAGTGGATATTAGCTATATTTTTTATGCTATTTTTGGTGGCATTGATCATGACATTATCAGAATGAAGGGATTGATTGGATGAAGTCTTACATGCCCTATGACCTTCGAATATCTTCACTAAGGAGGGTAAATCATTGAAGAAAAATTATCCTCAGTCATTCTAGAAGCAAATAAAGTTGAAGGTTGGTATGGTTGGGCATGCAATTGTGTTGTCTTAAAATGGAAGATGGTGCTTCACTTTACTCTAAAAGTTGATAATGGAGGAAATGTTGTTGGAGTATTTGTTGTTATTGCCCCTATTATAAATGGAAGAGTTCAATATGATGATTGATTAGCTAAAGTATTTTCCACCTAAGAGCTCGTTTGGTCGTGCAATTTGGCTAAAACGCAGGGATAAAACGAATCTTATTTGTAAAAATTGTGTTTCAATGCTGCGACAGAAAAAACTGCGTTTTAAAAAGTTGAAATTCTCAGCTTTTTTCCAAAACGCAGCTAGAAAAAAAAACTGCTTTTTAGAAATGTTATATTTTTTAAATGCTGCATTTTAAAAATATTACACCAAACAAGCTCTAATATAGGGTTTTTGATCAATTCATTCATTCCCTTACAACCTAGCAGTGTCCATGTAATCTTAGATCCTATAGGCTACAGGTATATAGAAGAAGAAAAGAGTGAGGAAGTGGTGCAGCGTGGGGCTCGTATGGTGTTTTACGATCACTATTCACCATCGATACTTTAAAGTTGAATTTTGGATAATGGTTTACTGAAAGAGAATTGTTATTTATACCCAGCAAATTGTTGGGTACACCTCTCAGGGTGTTCGGCACCCCTACCGAACAACGTCTAATGCACCATTTCTGTGTTCGGTAGGGGTGTCGAACATCCTGGGGGTGTACTCAGTAATTTGCTGGGTGCAAATAGCAATTCTCTTATTGAAATTTTGGTCCATAAGTCGTTTTTCAAGGAAAAAAACTCCATTTTCCATTTACTTGAAAAATATTTTACATACCAAAATTTTCAAGCATTACCAAACATCAAAACATATTAAAAGTATTTTTCAAAAAATATTTTCGTGAAACAAACGAAGCGCTAGCTTCTTTCCAAAATTGACAATGGGGAAATTAGACCAGAAAAAAAGGGCCAAATTTAATGGGTGAATTACATGCCGGTCTTTTTTTGGACATTTGTAATCGCTCCAGTCCACCATACTTTTTTGAAAATCGAAAAAAGACATTTTTGGGGCAAAAAGACAATTATGCCATTAATGAAAGATTTACCGGAGAAATTTCATCATCGCGATGTCTAATTTCATCATCGCAATGCCCAATTGCAATGCCTAATTCCATCAGATGTCTAATTTCATCATCACGATGCAGTCAAATGAAGATTTACCGGAGAAATTTTAGTAAGTAAGATTCACTAGACAAGTTTTAGGACTCGATTCCCAATTACGATGCCTAATTTCATCATCGCGATGCACCCAAGGAAGATTTACTGGAAAAATTTTAGTAAGATTCACTAGAGAAATTTTAGGACTCGATGCTCAATTGCGATGCCTAATTCCATTATCACGATGTCTAATTCTATCATCGCTATGCCTAATTCCATCATCGCGATGCCCAGACATCTCGATGCCCAATCGCGATGCCTAATTCCATCATCGCGATGCCTAATTTCATCATAGCGATGCAGTCAAAGAAGATTTACCGAATAAATTTTAGTAAGAAAGATTCACTAGTGTTCTATTAGAACGGAAACAGAGGCTATCCACAAAAATCAATTCTCTTTGCTACGAGCTATTAGAATGGAAACAAAATTCACCGGAGAAATTTTAGGAAGGGAGATTCACCCGAGAAATTTTATGAAGAAAGGAAGATTCACCGGAGAAATACTGGAAAGAAGTTATCTGAAAGATTGGCCGGAAAAATTTTATGAAGAAAAGAAGATTCACCGGAGAAATGGCCGGAGAAATTTTATGAAAAAAAAGATTCACCAGAGAAATATTAGGAAAAAGTTATCTGGAAGATTGGCTGGAAAAATTTTAAGAAGAAAAGAAAATTTACCGAGAAATTTTAGTAAGAAACTATTGTATTATTACGGGGTGTTTTAAGAATAATTTTATGAAAGTACCTTTTAACAATTAAAAAAAAAGTTGACTGAAGAGAATAAATTTTTTAAAATGAACCTGCCAACAATTTTCCACAAATTTAATGTCATTGGCCCAATTGTTTTGTCAAAGCAGTACGTGTGTGCCTATGGAATGGGTTGTTTAACTAACCTACGAGTACTTAGGCATGTGGATGAAGCGGCCATAGTTTGTACTCCAAACAATGGCTTGTTTGGAGTTTCTTAAAAGTAAGAGTTGTGATTTTTCTATAAAATTTCATTCTAATTTAGGTAAGAAGAATGTAATTAATCAAATAGATAAAACACACAATCGAGTCACTGTATTTTGAAAAAATTTACAATTTGGTCACTGATTGTTTGAAAATGTTATTGGGCCACTGTACTTCAGTTATCTTGCAATCAAACCCATTTTTTGGACGGACATTAACTGAGCCGTTAAAATAACGTAAAATACCGATTTTACCCTCACCCTTTCTTTTCCCCAAATCTAATATTTTGAGATTCATCGCAATTCAAACAGAGTTCATCATCAACATCAACATCAACCCTTTTACTTTACTTAACACCCCCAAATCCTAGAAAAATCTACCCATTTTCCCTCTCAGGTATATTGAAATCTCTTTCCTCATTCTCATTTCTTCTTTCAGCTTCGTTGGTTCCAGCACTACCCCTTTCAAAGTCATCGAAAGGTACAAATATTCACCGTCGCCTTGGACGGTGGTACAATTGGAAATGGCTAAGTATGACGGGGTTGCTCGTGGAGCGTGCGCGAGCGAGTGGCGAGTGGATATTGCGTAGGAGTTACACAGAAGCGGCAACGGCTCTGGCGCTCGTTGGTCTTTGCACACCTCACATATCCATACCCACGCTCGCGCCTGCATGAGCGGCAAAATTAGCCGAAATGGGCCGCCCAACCAACCCGATATTATGGGGCTTGGGCTTCATTTATAAGGCCCAAAATTTTGGGCATTTTTGGCCCGGCAATAGGCCCGGGCTAATTGGGCTCGGGCCAAAAAGCGATTTTTTCGGCCACAAATAAGATACACTTTTATTAAGTTTTCAATCAAACAATTTTTACTTTAAGTGATCTTTTAGTGTTGTATATGTGTACAAAACAAGTTTATGTGCAATGCTTTTAAAAATAAAGGGAATGGACAGAATGTAAATAAAGGAACGGACAGTGTAAATTATTTGAACGACAAGAGTGTATCTTGAAGTCCAAAACTTGGTTATTTGAAGTCATGAAGTTTATGTTCAATGTTTCCAAGATTAATAAAGGAACGGACAGAGTGTAAATTATTTTTTTAATTAATATGAAAATATCTCTTATGTTTATGTGCAATGCTTTTAAAAATAATTAGAAAAATGTTTGATTGAGGTTAATGCAAATTTTCACAATTGTTTCTTGTTTTAATGTATTTTACACTCCTCCTGTCTACAAACAATTTATATAGTTGTATTTTAATCATCAAGATACGACTTATTATTTAGAGATTTTATTTGATAAATTGTAGACTTGTAATGAGTTGTGAATTTTTTTTTATGTGATAACTTGTAAATTTTGTAAAAATATGTTTTGGTAGAAATTTGGGCTGATTTGGCCGAAAGCCCAAAGCCCGATGATTTATAACTGGGTTTGGGCTAGAAGTTTGAGGCCCGATGTAGTTTTTAAGTGGCCCAATTTTATGTGTGGCCACCCACATATCCATTACCGCCTCTACTTGCACATCATCTAATCTGGACGAAGGGATCGACTTTTGAGAATGAGAATCTATCATCATTGAAGATGAGAGAAGAAGATTGACAGCCCGATACCGAAGAAGAGAAGTTGCAACAACTCAGATTCAAAGCCACAGAGCTTCTCCTTAGAGAAGAATGGAAGGACTCCATAGAAGCTTATTCCAAATTCATTTCTCTTTCCCAACACCAAATCTCAAATCCCCAAACCCACGCCTTCTCTAGCCGCGCAGAAGCCAGATCCAAACTTCGCGATTTTGCCCAAGCCCTCAAAGATTGTGATTAGGCATTGCGAATTGAGAGTACCCATTTCAAGACTCTGCTCTGTAAAGGTAAGATATTGCTCAATCTTAACCGATATAGTATGGCTTTGAATTGTTTCAAAACTGCAATTCTTGATCCTCAGGCCAATTCAAACTTTGAATCCCTGAATGGGTACTTGGAAAAATGCAAGAAACTTGATTCCTTGTCAAAATCTGGAGTGTTTGATTTCTCTAATTGAATTTTAAATGGGTTTAAGGGGATTTTGAAGACGAAGACATGGGTAAAATCGGTATTTTACGTTATTTTAACAGTTCAATTAACGTCCGTCTAAAAAATGAACTTGATTTCAAGATAACTGAAGTACAGTGGCCCAAATAACATTTTCAAACAATCAGTGGTCAAATTACAAATTTCCCCAATGTACAGTGGCCCGATTGTGTGTTTTGCCTAATCAAATATTACTCACTCCGTTCCACTAAAAAATTTACGTTTGAAAAGTCTAATGATTAAAGAATATATAAGTAATATTAAAATTGATAGTGTTAATATATTTGTACCACATATGGAGCGTAAAATTAAAAGTTTTATGAAAATTGTAGACATAATTTTTTAAAACAAATTCTTTGAGTGAAACATCTCAAAATAATATAATGAACTCTTTACCTAGAACATAGAGAGTACATCACTTAATATGTATAATGATTCGGTGACAAGCATACTATTAGTTAAATAAATCTAAATTTCTTTGGTAAAAGATATCAAAAAACTTCAAATCCAAGGAACTCGCCAAATTAACGATGAGTAAGTCTCGTATAAAATCGTGTTACGGATCCTAATTCGTAAGACTCGTATAAAATCGTGTTACGGATCCTAATTCGTAAGACTTACTCTCTCACAGCTCAGCCCACCAACACACGGTGAGTCGCATCAGGAAAATCTGTTTTTGAAAATACCCGTGAGACGATCTTTTCTAAGTTTTTGTCATTCACGATTCCTATAAACAAAAGCTAGTGTTCTTCAAAAAGATGCCAAATTAAGAGCGCACAAGTTCTTATTATTTCATCTTGCTCCCGGCTAACACTGTCACATATACCACTGTGGAATAAACTTAGAAATACAGGCCCTACAGTTTATGAGGTGAAAACAGATTCAGAAGTAGACCGTTGATACGGCCTGCGATGATCAGGAACATCATCCTTGGCCCGTTTATCTTCAAACCATTTCACAACTATTTTGCGAGGCAGACTAGTCACATGAACAATGCTGCTAACCATGGCATTCTGCAACGATTTAAAACAGAAAAAATTAGATCTATTCCAGCGAAACATATAACTAAATCCAATCGCAACCAAAAATATATATATATATATATATATATATATATATATAAAACTAAATTCAATCAGAAAAGAATCAGCATGTAGCACGTAGTAATAGGATGCACAGTTCGATAAGAACTGAAGTAGTCTATAGAATCAATACAATTTTTATGACAATGGTTTCTGGGGCACTCATTGACATTTAAGGGGGACAGAGAGATGCATAGCAGACCATTATTTGAATGAGTGAAGAATCATATACAATATCAAAGGAGTAAATATTTTGACAACTTATATAGGGGAATATAAGGAAGGAATTCTTTTCACCACGTTCATAAAGTGGTCATCATAAGCTTCATGTCGTGAAAACAAGTTCATATATAAGTACTGAAAGTTGAACCCACGGCATCTGCTTGTGGTCCCAAGTAACCTCTAAACCAGAACTGAATAGACAGAAATGAGTTCTTTCGGCAGTATACTTCTTTCTTATTACAGGGCGTCACATCTTGTTCTTTGCTTTTGGATATGTAAATTTACTTTTCCCCATTTAAACCTGTCTAATTTCTCAATATAAATTCTTAGTCATTGCTTCAATCAAGGGATACATGTCAAGGCTAATGATACACGAATCAAACAACATACAATCTTATCTGTGGCCACTAGCCACCCTGTCAAATGATCAATAAACTTCTGCTTCAATCTAACATATTTTTGTCTGCATTAAACCCGCGGACTGGAGAAGAGGGGTGGGCTAGGGTGTCAATCCTGAATTCTGTTTGCCTCTCAAGATAGTTTGGGCGTGCAGACCTCTAACTCTTCTCCTCGTACTTGCAATCCTCATGAGAAACTCAACTCAACTCGAACCAAGTCTTTATCACAACTACTTGGGGTCGGCAACGAGAATCCTTTTCCATCACTCCTATTAAACCATAAATATCTAAAAATTCTTTAGATTGGCCCAGATTTTATGGCGATTACTGGTGACAGTAGCGCTATAGATAGGCGAGGTTTCAAAGATACCCACTCTCCATTTGGAAGTAAGTATTTATTACTTGAGTATATCTGCGGGGCACTACTTTCAGAAGTCTAATAGTTGGTCAAATTGATAGTTAAAAGCCCTGACTTGTTGATTAAAAATAAAGAATTAAATGTTAACTGTGAAAGATTATGAAAATTACTCCCTCCATCCCAAAAGAAGAGGTACATATTGACTTTTTTCAATCAATTTGACCAATTTTCTGACCGATATTTAACGTATTTTCTTTGGTTGTAGAAAATAAAACTACTCCATATAACTTTTAGAAACAACAATAAAAGTAGTCCAAATCACGTGTTTTATAGTTTTTGGAAAAATAAATAACTCTTCATCAAGTTTCTGTATGTTGACCAAAATAAGTCAAAAGAACCTCTTCCTTTGGGGTGGGAGGAGTACAAAACTGAAGTTGGTGGGTCACCACCCACAGATGGATGGTTTGAAAGTGATATGTTGTTGAATAGAAAAGAGCCAGAGGGGTGAAAACATACTTTTTTTTTAGTGTACAGGAGAACAACCTAACTGAATGGATACAAGATTCACACTCATTTATAAGAAAAAAGTTACTTGAATTGGACGTTCTCCCAGAATCATAAATGTGGTGGATGAGTTAATTATATATGGTTTTTGTAATGCTCAGTAGTTAATATAGCAGCGGCTAATATATGCTGCAAACTAGAAGTCATTTCAGCGTGTATTTGTAGAATTACCAGTGATTTTATGCTGATAAATAAGTCGCATTATCAAATAAACAAGAAATTTCACTTACAGTAGGGCGCTTCGTTCTTCCATAAACTCTCTCAAGTGTTTCAACATGTACTTTCTTTATTCTCTTTCGAGAAGACCAGCCTCGTTGCTTTACGTGAACTGGAACTTTCTCCTTAACACCCAATTTCGTTGTGTCTGCTTCTCTTACCGAAGCAATAGTTTCCAAAGATGTGGTTTTGGGCTCCAAGATTGTTGGCTCAGGTTCATCAGGTAAAGTAGCACTCAACATGAGAAGATTAGGTGGGGGATCACGAAGTAATTTGAGAACAACAGCTCTATCAAGGCATATATCAGCAGCAAGAACTTTTATCTGCAAGAAAGGACAAGAACTTACATGAATATAATGGAGAAGTGTCTACATGAACTAGAAGAAAATGGGAAAAACAGCCTTCCTTTATCTTTTTATTTCTGAGAACTTATCACTCCCTCCAAACATAAACAAAACATACTTGGCCTTATCCAAAATAAACCAGTTTACATCATTGGTATGGTGGGTCTACTCAATCTTGTCTTCCAAGGATAGTGTCCAATCATGTGCCTCTTCGATTGGATTGTGGGGAAGTGGTCAAAGGGAAATCTCCCTTTCATTTCGAAAACATGTGGTTGAGAGAGCCGCGTTTGTAGACTGGATTAAAGAGAAGTAGAGTTCTTATGTGGTAGATGGTAATCCCTGTTTCAGCTTCACTAAAAAGCTGAAGTTCCTTAAAGAGGATCTCAAAGTGTGAAACAAGACTGTTTTTGGTGACATCAATGCTCGATTGAACAACTCACTTGAAGAAGTCAGAAATTTGAATGAGAGGAAAGAAGGGATAGGTATTTTGAGTTTGGAGGACTCGTTTCGTCGGGATTCTTTGAAGGCAGAGATTCAGCAATAGCTTGTCAATGAGGAAATTTGTTGGAGACAATAATCTAAAGTGCAGTGGTTAAGGGAGAGGGACGGAAACACAAAGTTTTTTCACCGTATGGAAGCGTTTCATAAGCAAGCTAATCAAATTAGCTAAGGATTAATGGAGTTCTTCTAGCGGATGTGCAGGATATTAAAGGGGGAATTGCTGTTTTTTTATGAAAGACTTTTCAAGGAGGACAGTGCTTGGTTTTCTAGATTGGAAGGGGTTTCTTTCAAGTCCCTTAACCTAGAAGAGAAGGATTCTCTGAGAATTCCGTTTTCTGAGGTTCTTTGTGCGGTGAAAGGCATGTGTGGTAATAAAGCTCCAGGGTGGACGGGTTTCCCAAGGCTTTTTTTCAAAATTGCCAAGATGTTATTAAGGAAGATATTATGGAGGTTTTTCATTATTTCTTTGTCCATAAGCATTTTGAGAGGAGTTTTAATGCCTCTATTATTGCTTTGATCTCTAAGAAGATAGGCGCGGAGGACATCAGAGATTTCAGGCCTATTAGCTTGATTGGTGGGCTATACAAGATAATTGTCAAAGTGCTTTCTATTCGCTCAAGGAAGGTTATTGGGAAGGAGGTTTCAGCTTCTCAACACGCATTTGTGGTTGGTTGTAAGATATCAGAAGCGGTGTTGATAACGAATGAAGCTTTGGATGCGAGAATAAGAAGTTGGGAGTCGGGTTTGATTTGTAAACTTGACATTGAAAAAGCCTATGATCACATCAAATGGGAGTTCTTGATGTATGTGCTTTCCAAGATGGGTTTCGGGGAAAGGTGGAGAGACTGAATTCTTTTTTGCATCTCTACCGTGAAATTCTTCGTCCTGATCAATGGAGAGCCCGAAGGGTTTTTTTCTAGCTCGAGAGGCTTGAGGCAAGGAGACCCACTATCGCCATTTTTATTTATCATCGTCATGGAGGCGTTAAGCAGGATTTTGAACACCTCCATTATGGGTGGTTTCATTCGTGGCTTCCATGTGGGAAGAGATAAGCTTTCCGAAGTTGTTTACAAGACTAGGAGATCGAGCCACTTCTGCGACTTTTTGAGTTGCTGTATGCTCAAAAGGTGGATGGCAGGAGAGAGGATTCAGTGTTGTGGGATGGAGGGAAAAATAGAGTCTTATCAGTCAAGTCATATTATCAGAATCTAAGTCCGGAGTTAAAAATTTTCCCTTGGAAATTGGTGTGGAAATCAAAGGCCCTCCCTGGGTAGCTTTCCATGGTTTTATAAATGTTAATTGGTGCTACATGTGCAAATGAGATGGGGAAAGCGTTGATCATCTTTTGCTACATTGCCCAGTTGCTAGGGAGTTATGGGACTACATATTCCGTTTGCTCCACATTTCCTGGGTGATTGCACAAAAGAAAAAGGATCAAGTTTTGGGATGTAGCTCCATTGGTGGTAGTCTGGACTATTTGGAAGGAACGGAATTGTAGAGCTTTCGAGGATGTAGAGAAGAGTGTAAATGGGTTAAAGGTCTTAGTGTTTCGGACCCTTTTCTTTTGGTGTGGCGAGTTGAACTCGTCGGGCGGGGACCCTTTTGTCGAGTTTGTGGATAGTATTACTAATTGATAGGCTTGTCGTATCTGTATACTCCCGGTGGATGTGTCACCTATTTTGATGCTCATTTTTATTTATATATACTCTTACTTATCAAAATATATATATATATATATATATATCGGTAGGGTGTGCTTGAATAGGGTAATTTGGTGTGGGATTTCAATTTGGTAAGGTATTTAGGAGTTCTCTCTTCTAAATCCCTTTTTTGGGTTGCATTAAGCAGGTAATTGCAAAATCCTCCGAGAATCTCAACATTAAGGTAATTGCAAAATCCTCCGAGAATCTCAACCAGGGATTTGGACCAAAATCCCAAGATGAAATCCCTCCCAATAGAACATTATGTGAAAAACTCGCATCAAGAAGGCAAGAGCTGGTTTCAAAAATTAAATAAATCTAAAAATAGAGCTCACTCCATACGTGGACAAATGAGAAAACCTAATTACTCTCAAGATTTCACAATCTAATTAATTCTTACAGCCGCGATCTAATCTTACGTTCACATGTGTGAAGGTAGTTATACTGTTGTACAACGACCCATCAAGTCTTCCAGTCCAGTTTAGCCTGAATTGCCTCCATTTTGCACAATTGTCTCCCTAATCCCTGGAATCTCAACAACAAAACTAAAAACTCATATTAGCTAACAAAAACCCCGAGAGATAATTTTAATTCACACGTTTATTATAAATTTTATAGAATAAAATAACTCATTTTTTATTGAATTACTCAAGTTTCAATAACTATGTTTATTGTACCTTTATATTTTAATAATTCTTAAGAAGCCGAGTATTAGCTAACAAAAACCCGAGAATGAATTTTAATTCACATGTTTATTATTAATTTTATAAAGTAAAACGACTCATTTTTTATTAAATTACTCATGTTTCAATAGCTATGTCTACTATACGTTAATCTTTTAATAATTCTTGAGAAGCTGAGTTCTTTATGATACCAATTTTGTTTAAGTATGGGTCGCACATAATTAGTGGTTGGGTTATCGTATTGTCTATCATGGTTGTTAAAAACTCCTTTTCTTGATACTAATTTTGTGGGGTCGAATTCAATTAATATTCTAAGCAATCACCCCTACAACACCTCAAGCATACATTGATATGAACACATATCGACACCGTGTCACAGGCACGCACGGCCTAAATCGCTTGATCCGGTCCCATAACCATGCCATAGGCACGGGCTTAAATCACTAATATTTAAACAAAAAGAAAATGGTAAAAGGGTTCAGATTTATCGGCCATAATATACGTCTATGGCTGGCAGCACTCTCTGTCAAGGACTACCACTGCCACTGCCATCTCCTTCCTCCATCGTCACCGTCACTGACAGCAGCCTCTGTCACCATCATTGGCAGCAATACCCGGTCATTACGACTCCACCGCTACCATCTCCCCCACCCCAAAAAAAAAAACACCACTAGTGCTGGCCATGGACACTTGAAATACACTGGATTCACAAACCAAGAATCAATCCCACCAAGCTTCAATGGGCATCAAACCTATTATTTAACACATCCAAACTGAAAAAGGGAGAAGGAAAGAAACTGGAGAGCAGCAAAGATGCACGTGTAGTAAATATGGAAGGAAGGAATTTCCAAGGGTATGCAGGCTGCACCTTCTATCTACTGAGTATGATATCAGGTTTGGTGGGGGCAATGAACAGAAGATCAGGCATGTTGGTATGCATGTCGGTGTTGCTGGGGAACATCTTAACTCTCATTCATTTCAGAACAACCTCCTCCCTCCTCTTCACCATCATCGCTGCTGCAGATCAAAGAACCCTCTTTAAGAACTTCGTTGCCATCGAAGCTCTTGTGCCCCCCCACCCAAACCCTCCCTTCCTCAGCTGGCATAATTGCCCATGAAAACTAACAGACCTGGGGATCCAACTGAAAACCAACTAGCTTGTAAATGGTTTGGCCCTAGGATCTCATATTGAGTGGCAAAGGTTTTAATTACCTGATGTGGGATGCTCCCCCACATCCCCCTTGGCATAATCAGCCATGAAAACTAACAGACCTTGGATCCAACTCAAAACCAAATGGCTTGCAAGTAGTTTGGCCCTAGGATCCTATCTATTGAGTGGCAAGGTATTATTTACCTGATGTGGGATTATATGTATGAACATGCCCCATAAATAACGTGTAGCTGGACTGGAAGCTTACAACATGGACATATAATATTCAGTTTTAATTACGTATAATTCGTTTAGTTTATTTTGTTGGATCTGTTGTTTCTTAATATTAAGAAAATGTTAGCATATACTCCACAAACAGAGATCAAATATCCACCAGTGTCATACGACGCTGCGGAGATTCAAAGCACTAAAAATAATGACCAAACATAAAATAACAGAGCACAACAAAACCCAACAATACCATGATTACGAAATCAAAAACTGCCATACACCAACAATAATCTAAATGTAATCTCAAACTAAACAGTAACCGACTTTCTCTTACCTCTTTTCCTGCTGCTAATGCATTTCAGATGTTTAACCTCATTTTTTACTCTGGCATTGATGATTTTCCAATTGCATCTCGTTTACATACTCAAACAGTGTTCCTTCCCTATCCCCTTCTCTTATGTGAGATTCATCCACCTTTTGGCTGTTAAACAACTCAGGCTCATGACGTTCCTATTTGGTAAAAAGATGGGTTATTCATCGCCATCTCATGAAATGTCACACCTAAGAGAAATTTGGCAATTGGAACCAGTTTGACGATTAACGTATGGACATTGACATTGTAAATTTAAAGTTGAGCTGTATATACACAATCTTGACTACTATACTTAACCTTGACAAACAAATATAAAGATTCACCAGTTCATTGATAGTATCCACCTTGTGTCCAAGATACGAAAGTCCTAGCTTTTCCCAAAATCTTTATCTCGTGTTCCCTCATCAATGAACCCAAAATTTACCACATATAGCAGCAATACCAGCGAAGCTCTGATGCTTTCGTGCTGGTGTTGTAATTTTAAGAACTCAATCCAAGACATATAAGAAGTATTATTCTAAATTTCATTCGACGTTGATAAGCCACTGTGAAAGCCATGCCAAATTTTCCTCTCCATCTGTGAAATATCGTTAAGAACCAGCAGGAATTACCATGCTCCCCATTCATATATCAAATATAGCCTCCCTAATGAAACACTCATTTAATATTCCAGGTTGTACAGAATTCAAGAGATCAGAGAAAGCAACAACAATCTGTTTCAATCATCAGGAAATGTCCCTGTCTCCAATCCCTGACATCGCAGGCCTTTTTCATTTGGTACATCCCCTTCTTATTGTTAGGTTCCCTGCACTTCTATCAAGTATTTCCTTTCAATTTTTTTATTTCTTATAAAAAAAAAGAATGTATTAAGATGGAAGGAGTACAAACAAGATGGATCAGGAATCCATCGAAAGAAAAAGAAAAACAAAAGCAAATACTCCCTCCGTCCCGGATAAATGTTCCTACTTTCTATTTTGGGATGTTCCAACTAATGTTTCTAAAGACTTTGATCTACCTATTCTCTACCATTCTTCCCAGTATACCCTTAAAGCTTCATTTAATATAACACATTCTAAAGAAACCCAATTATTTAGAATAGTTGAACTCAATTAATATTCGTGGGTATTATCGTCACAACACATTTTACGGCACATCATTAATTATGTTTCTTAATTCCTGTGCTAGTTGAGCTTTATCAACTAGGAACATTTATCCGATACAGAGAGAGTACAATAGACAAATCAAACAAGAGTGCCTTTCAATCCCGCTAAATAACCGAAATAGGCACTCCATGAAAGGCACCCCGAGCGCTCACCCAAAGCTAAACAGCCTACACTATCCCATAAGAGAGCTTTGGCCAAACGCTTATCCTCAAAAATAGGAAAATTTCTCTCGGTCCAAATGCACCATAGATTGGTATACATCCCACAATGCCATAAGATCTCCTTGATCTTTTCTCTATAAATACCTCTAAAACAAATCAAGAGGAACGAACTAAAGTATAGGGCTAACCCAAGCCTCCTCCACAGCTGAAAACAACATCACCCTATAAATTACGAGCAATAGAACAATGAAGAAACAATCTGGAAACAATTTCCTTCGATCTTGGAGAAGGTCATTAGTATTAAGCTTGTTTAGCACTAGAGACCACACAAAGGTTCGAACCTTAAAAGGAACTCGCGCCTTCCACAAGGAAGAAGCAAAAAGAAAATCTGGAGGGACCAAAGACAAGAAAAGGCACCAAGAGGGATCCTACATCCACGACCAAATATCCAGAGACTATTGAGATAAACAAGAGTTAGCAAGAACATCTAGTAATGCAACTAACTCCTCACCCTCACTATCATTCAAATTTCTAAAAAGAATGAAAATCCAATAACAAGTCAACCCCCTTGCTACGATAGAAATTGGAAACATGAATATCGTGAACTATAGTAGGCTGAAAAGGTGAGGGAAGGAAGTCTTAAGAGGAATATCCCCCATAGCATCCTTCCCAAAAAAATATGAATACGAAGCTCATTTCGGATTCAGATCTTCTATCCCACCCTCTATCACACTCTCTACCATTGACTTTCACCCCTACACATATTCTTCTTATTTTGCCCGGCCTTCTTTTTACAAGGACATGTGTGAGGCTAAGATTCAATGGGAGAGGGAGTGTGACTGAGGGTGGGATAGAAGATTTGAGTCGAGCTTATTCCCTACCGTAGATGTGATCAGAGGTAGAAAAGTTTCCTTCCAAATTTTCACCTTTATAATTGCTTTCAAGTTCAAATCTGTATCCTTCTCCTTTCCTAGCATTTCATCCTTATTCATCTGTACTTCACCTTCCTGAGATAACTTAGCATTATTTTCACCTTTTGCTCTTTTGATCCGCGATCTAGTTCCTGATCCTGACACTCAAAACCTGGCTACCTTTGCTCTTAACTAAAAATCCCTCAATCGAACACCATAACTTTGCCGCTGAATAACCCTATCTCTTCTAAACAAACTCCACAAAGCAAACCTCTTCCCCCTTGATTACTTATTTTTGGAATGCAAGTCTCCCACAATTTGCAAACTTCTTGGGTCAATCCAATAGTCGTCTACAGTCCTCTCTAACAGCTTAAGCTATTAGTTGAGTAGGTTACTTAACGTGCCCTATTGAGACGTCTTACCTAGTAACAAAGTGGGGATACATTCAAGCACCATAATCTATGATTTGGCCAAATCTTAGTGCACCCCCAAGCTTAAAAACATCCAGCTGCCACCCTGCTGGTTACTTAACATGCTTTACTGAGATGTGTTTCCATAAAAAATGGGTAAATTCAGGGAACACCACCACCTGTGGTCTTGCCAGATCCTACGGCCACCCTCAACACTCAATTCTTCTCCCTGGCACCCATTCAACTTGATTTTGTTAGGAAACAATCTAGTTTGAGTCAATCAAAAGACTATGAAACTCTCGTATATGTTGGGAATACTATATTGCCCCTATTTTAAGCAAGTCACATTACAAGAATCCATTACCCGTCACCTTATCTTACCCCATGATACAAGACTTTACCACAGATCTAACATGACGCCAGCCTTCGCCGGTCTTCACAATCTTCAGAATCCATTTCAATTTTGTCAAAGGGTGTACTTGACAAAAGAGAACGCTAAGGGCCTTCATCTATTTAAATAAATAAGAACAAGATGATGAGATAATAACTAAATGCCTTAACTTAAGGATATAGACAACAGATCCTAAGGAAAAAGGTGGCACCAGGATTTGGCCAATCAAAAGGATGGAAAGAGGATTTACCCAATCACAAGGATGGAAAGAGGATTTACCCAATAATGGAGTATCCCGATTTCTAAAAGCAATATCCAGCTTTTGCGGCATTATACTCATATACTAGAACATTACCAATTTTACAACTAAGACAAATTAAGCACATGCACAAATCAAACAGATACAAATTAATCATAATGTGAATAAGCTTACACTAGTCTTACGGCGGCCATTTTTCAAAGCATAAGCCAGTCTTTTGAGTTGCCACCTTTTGAGTTCCACTTGTTCTCGTTCTTGTTCTCCTTCTTCTTCTGATTCATCTTCCTCTTCATCATCATCATCTTCTTCTTCTTCTTCTTCTAACTCATCTTCCTCTTCATCTTCGTCTTCTTCTTCGGCATTACCTTTGACTTCCTTCTCACTTGCATCATTAAATAACCCCATTAGCTCATTATCACCCAGTGTTTCCTCTAATTCTTGTTCAAGCTTTGCTAGCTCTTCCTCGTTTATCTCTTCATCATCATCATCAACTAAAGATAGGTCATCATTTTTAAGATCTTCTGCCAACAGCTGAAAGAGTGCTTCAAAAGCATCATCATCTAGATCTTCCTCCTCCCCAACATCTTTACGAGACAAACTTTGCTGCACATGAAAAGGATTTTCTCCATTATTATCATACCATAGTTTCAATAGTCATCCTCAGTGCTCGTAAAAAAGTTTTGATGGCATGTCAGGAGAAATTTCAGGAAACTGGAAAAAAGTTAAAACAATATTTTAGAGACTATACAGAGAAGAAGTAAAATTCAGGTGTGAAGGGCTTGGTTCTTGAGATGCTAGTAGATCGTTGAGTGAAGTAGAAGATTGAACTACAAAGAAGACTAATTCTGTCAATCTTTTTTATGCTTTCATAAAACTTTAGCAGTGTCTAGTAGGAAATTGAATGAGAGAATCTCTAGAAAGAATGATAAGGAAAAGCCACAAACCCTTTATAGCTTTTCTTTTTAGGGAGCCTCATTCAATCATTCTACCTGTTAAACATTACCTTGACTAGCATAAAAAAATAAAAATTGTCATTTTTTTTTCTCAACATCGTATCAAAGTTGCAGTGATCAAGAATCACCAATAAAAACAAACAACGTAACAAAATTTGGATTCACTAAGATGGCAAGGAATTCTTCAGCATTCTAGGAAATATGAACCCAACTTATGCTCCTCAAAGGTAAACAGTGCAAGTAATAGCTAAACAATCACAAAATGTTGGATCAGCAGCTTGGCCAAGAGTTTTTATCGAAGATCATAAATGATCGAGAAACATTTGATGATTACTACTACTCAACATGTACAAGTATTCCATCAAAGTCAGCATCCTGTCTTCTACAAGAAGTACAAAACGATTTAATTCCCTTTTATCAATAATTCAAATCAAAATATATAACATAAATTTTATGCTCTTACTGTAACTGATTTAGACAATGTTTCAACTTCATTGGAAACAAACATTACATTAAAGTGTATGTAGATTAAGCACTTTCTAATAACGGGAAATAAAACAAACATGAATCTTTATACGGGGCAAATGCATTACACAAACAATCATGACAAAAATCAACTACAGAAAAGCATAATTTTATCTTTATCAACACAATTGAGCAAACTTTTCTCTAAGAAACCAAAAATTGCCCTCAAGGACCTTTTTCTTCACACTTTGGACCAGAAGCGATCCAAAAGGGTCCAGTTTTAGCAGCTGGACCACCTGGATTTTGCCCAAAAAATTTTAGAAATTTGTAAAAAACAAAAATTAAAAAATATTTTATAAATATTAGCTTAGCTTTTTTGTATTTAAAAAAAAAAATTGGGTAACTAGAATAAATGTTTAAAGTAGTATTACCTCCTTCCCAAATGAAGAGGTACACTTTGACATCTTTGGTCAATTTGATTAATCTGTGGTTAGATATTTAATATAGTTTTATTTAGTTAGAGATAATAAAACTATAACCTTTGGAAAGAACAATAAAAAGTACTACCCCTCTGTCTCAACAAGAATGTAACTTTTTAGTTATTTGCAAAAATTAAGAAAGTTGATTTTTAGGCCATTGTGATAGTACATATACATGAATGTCCTTAAAATTCATACTTATTATTGCAAGTGCACATTATGATTGATAAGAAATGTAAATCTAGCAATTTCATACAAAAAAGGACAATCATTTTGGGACAAAACCTTTTCAAAAAAGGGTGCTCAATTTGGGATGGAGGAAGTATGATATACGTGTTCTGTATTTTAAGAAAAATATATTTAAATAATCATCAAATATTAAACCAAAAATTGATCAAAGTGTAGCTCTTCAATTTCTTCTCTTTCTTCTCAAACAAGTAGGATTAATAAATTTGTGATAGAAGAATAAATGTTCAAAATTTGAAAGAACCATTTTGTGCTATTGATTCCAATTTTTTAGTCAATGTTGTAGGAGCAAGGGAAACTTTCAGACAAGTCGAGTCAGCATGTACTTTTAATTTTTGTAATATGATATTATATTTTATTGTTTATTGTTGATTATTTTACTACCCTAAATCTTGCACTAACATAACCAGAATCCTGGTTCCGCCACTGCTTTGGACCAACCCCAAAAATCCATTAGGTTTCCATGAAAATGCAAGGAAAACAGATAAAAGGAATCACTAATAGCACTCCAAATTTCAACTAAGGAACTCCATTGATGCGTGTTTTCAGGGCCGGCCCAAGGGTAAAGCCACTAAAGCCCTAGCTTTAGGCTTCACAAAAAATTAGGCCTCAAAAAAAAAAACTACTTATTTAAAAAAAAAATTAAATGTTAAGAGCAACTCTTTTTTTTCTCACCCACTTATTAATAGTTTAGCATCTTATGAGCTTGAACTTTGAGTTTTTATTAGGTATGTCAGCGATAAGCTCAATTAGTAAAAATATGTAATCAAATAATATATGTATCGATGTTGCTATACAACAATTGAAAGGTCTTATTTCATTTTTTGATAAATATAGGGAAGATGGATTTGAAAATCTTATAATTTCTGTCAAAGAAATACAGAAATTACTATAGAAATTAATATAGAACCTAAATTCCAAGAAAAACGTACTATTACTACAAATAAATAATTTGATGAAATTATTGACAATGAAACTATAAGATCTCCTAAAGAATTACGGAGTACTTAAAATTGATTACTTTTTGTACATAATAGATAAAGCAATCACTTCATTTCAAAATAGATTTGAACAATTTAAAATGTAACAAGATATTTTTGGTTTTTTGTTTAGCATTGAGAAATTAAGGTTATTGGATAATGAAAATTAAAAGAAATTGTCTTAACCTTGAACTTTCATTAAAACATTATAACAACTCAGATATTGATGGATTACATTTATTTATAGAACTAAAATTTTAAGAGAAATTATACAAGTTAAAAATGATACGCCAATTGACATTATTATATAATAAGACTTGTTTCTTTTCCAAATGCGTATACCGCTTATATAATAATGTTAACAATTCTCATAACTGTTGCTTTGGCAAAAAGAAGTTTTTAGAAACTAAAATTAATAAAATCTTATCTAAGATCAACAACGTATAAGCATAGATTAAGTGGATTAATTTTTAAATAACACGAAAGATAAATTTTAAATAACAATATAATAATTTTAATAAAAAAATTATTTACTTTAAAATGGCCTCACTTTTAGAGTTCGCCTCCATAATTGTTGGGCCGGCCGTTCGTATTCAAAGAACTGAGGTGCTAATATCGATTCAAATACATAACTACTACAAATTCTACTAAACAAAATCCTTCTGAAAACCCTTTAAATGGTTCGACCCACGTGCATTTAAATAAAATTCGAGCGGCCAAACAGGGTCAAATTACATAAATTTCATGAAAAATACAGAAATATCGTAGTATGGTGTACCTTCTTTGTCTTAGAGGAATGGACTGGAGAGTTGTTTTTGTTTTGCCGGCGAGCGGAAGCAAGGATTGGGCGAGGGCGCGAACAAGGTTGAGGTTGCGGAAAGGCAAGAGTGGGTCGGAGGTGGCCAAAACATACAAAGAGGCGTTCGTTTTGGGTGGCTGAGGAAGAACATCTAATTGACATTGAAACCTGAAGAGATGAAGCGGAAGCCATTGTTGTTGATGATGATACTGATAAATAGTTCTTAAATTGCTTTTAGAGAGAGAAAGCTTGGAGAGGTTTGTTGTTAGTGTTACTGTTGTAGATATAGTCCTACAGATATGGGTTCTAGAGAAATGGAGTTGGAAGGGTTTAGGGGATAAATCATATACGAATTGGCCACTTAACTTTGTAAAAAAACCTAGTCACCCGAGCCCAATGCTTCCAAATTATTTTATTTTAATATAGTTGTATTCTCATGGTTCTCCAACAAATCTCTACCTAATTTTAATGGAGTAGCATTAATAGTTCTAAAAATTTAAAATTGTCACGTAGTTAGATCCTTTGATAAATGTTAAAAAAATTTTAAGTACCTCATGTGTCTCGCACATGCATTTGATTAAGGGCTAAAATGAAATTTTACGCACCCTTTATTATTAAACATCTTTAAACCCCAATTTATACTCCCTTATATCAGTAACATAGATTTAATTTACCAGTGAACCCAAGAAATAATCTCAATCAGTGAAACGTTATTTTTGACGAACTACCTCAGGTGCGGTGTTTGCCGAGTACTGCAAGCCGTGTGAAGAAGTTCGTCTTTTTGCTGCTCCAATCCAAAAGACTCGCTCGCCGCTTTCATTGATCGAAAAAATCGAGTAGATTGATACATGCGAGGAATGAAAGCCTTCATCATAAGAGGAATCCACGGCCATCGAAGAGTTGTAGCATACATGCACGCCGGGAAAATCATCTAGAAGTACCATATCTTGGAGCGGGTTGAGTCGCGCGGAACGTACTCCGATGTCTAAAAAGCTCGCTGTCTCTCCAACTCACTCATAAGCACCCTCAAGGATGTTCACGACCTCCGAGCGGCGTTCTGGAATGAAGATGAAAATGATAATTGAAATTACACATCAAAATTTATTTTATTTAAAAAAAATCATGGATTAGTGTTGGGTCTTTTCAAGGATTTCAATTTTCATCTTAATATAGGTTTCAATTTTTGTAATATAAAAATTAAAATCTTAATTTTTCTTTTACTTTTCAATTCTTAGAAATCGAGTTTTACATCTCTGTCTCACTCCAAATTGGGACAGAATTCCATGGTTTCAGACAATTATGACTGGGTTGAAAGGGATTAGGGTTTAAAGATGTTCAATAATCGATAAATCTCTCTTTCATGCGGTGTTTGTAAGAGTATAATAAACCCATTGTCTAATGGATGAATCAAAATCTCCAAATTGTTATCAAAACCCTCTTTCATAAAAATTGCTCTGAAACTTTCTTCTTGAACATTAATGGTGTTGATATATCCCAAATGATTGAGAGAGAATAAATGTCATGAAAATAAAATTTACATAAGTACTAAAAATGCACTCTTAGTTAGTTTAAAAGTTATATAAAATATGGGCATTTTGGTCTTTTAAAAGAAAAGACTTCTTGGATAATAAAAGGAAATTCCATTCATGTCTTTAACCAAATGCATGTATGAGGCACATGGGATACTTAAACGGAATTTTTTTAACGACATCATCAAAAGGATTGACTGCGTGAAAATTTTAAATTTTTAGGACTATTACGATATAAATTTTTCTTAAGGGATTAATCGTGGGCAGGTTCATAGTCAAGGGACTCGTGGTGTCATTAACCCAAAAATATATTAGCTCTACAAACCCAACTAGTCCAATCCATAGTCTTAACGAAACGAGGGAAGTCCAACTTAACAACCCTTAGTTGGTATGTGTTAGTAGAACCTTTGAGATTTGCCCCTCCATTGCCCTTGGTTTGGCCACCAAGGTTCCGATGGTGGTTGCTCGAACTTTCCCCAACATTGCAAACTCTAATGATTGTGACTCGGTCTAACTTAGAGCTCATGGTTGCAGACATCACTTGCATTTCTTTTAGAATCCTTTCATGACCTGCACAAGGAGAAATTAAATCCCCGAGTAATGCTATATGAACTAAAAAGTCCTTGTTGACATCTTTTGGTTGATTATAAGAATTTTAAGTGGTAGGATCCACAAATCATTTAACCAATCACAAGATGTCAAATGAGATTTTGGTGCACACTTTAGGTGTACATAACATTACTCTTAAACCACCTCCAACTCGATCTAATTTAGCCGTTGGCCCTCCATGTCCTTATTCTGATACAACTGTGTTATGAATAGACGTAATGTGTCTAATCGCGAGGCTTCGGAAGGCTATGAGATCTGAGAGGACGATTTGAAGTTTACGTTGTAAAATCATGTATGCATGACCAAACAAGATAATGGTAAATCCTACTTCGTTTAAAAACTTATTTTGTTTGCTTACACGGTCCTACTTTATAGCCTAGTCAGAAAAACTGAGCTCATAATTTGTTGAATTTTCAATTTTATCCTTAGCAAATTATACTTAAACTTAGTGAAATTGTTTGCATTTTCAAAGCCAAAAATATTAATTCTTAAAACATTTGAGTGTAGCAGAAGGAACATGTAAATTAAATGCAATAAAAACATAACCTTCTAATTTGTGATTATAATTTTGATCAACAAAATATAAACTACTTTCTTATAAATGAGTGTCCACTTCCAAAAACATAAAAAAAAATTTGTTTCAAAGTGAATGCCCATTTACAGATAAAGTTAAATTTATCTTTATCATTTATGATGTCTAATATTTACTTGTAGAAATTTTAAATACTAAGGGTCAATAGAACACTGAAAGGAGAAAAACGAGAGGAATCAATTTTTTTTTTGGCTTCGTTTGAATGTTGAAAAACTTGTGCAAGATTCTTAAAAAATGACGTAATCTGAAGTAAAGGAAAGTGAAACTCACTTTAGTTTGGATGACATGAAAAATTTATGAAAAAACAAAAATTTAGTCGTTTGTTTGTCAAGAAAGTTGAGAGTTGTTGACTCCTTTCTGTTCATATTTAACACAAAAAATATAAAATGAATCACGAAAATATGTATAAAGCGAAATTCTTACATGTTTATTGTACACATTATGACATTAATAATAACTTCATGAGAAATAATATTTTTATACAAATAAATAGATAAAGATATCTAATACATAAACTTAGAAATGAAATGAAAATTAAATTATAAAATGAAAAAGACAAAAGAAATCAACCAATAGCATTAAAGGGAGGATTGAAGCACAAAAACGGTTCTCGCGACACAAAATCCTATATTTTGTGCCGAATGCACTCCATGGAAAAATGAAATCTTCTAGGAAAGTTAAAACACGTGGGTCCCACAGCTTTCATCCAGAACAAACACCCATTATATATATATACACCAGATTTTGTGCCCGTGCCTATGGCACGAAAGATGAATTATTATACACTCGAGGTTAACAAACGAAATTTTGTAGGTGGTGAGTAAAATTAAATGACACAAAAATAATGAAATAATAATGAATTATAATTTATTTATTTCGTAACAAAATAAATAATGAAATATTGTAATAAAAAAAATAAAAGCAACATAATTTTATTGTTTTTTCAATAACAAAAACTTAATCTTCTTCCGGAGGCTCTTGTTTTACAACAATGTTTGGTTTAGAAACGCAAGATGCAATACATCTTTCCATTACTTCCACCTACACGTTAGCCAAAGAAGATATCAGACACATTCATTGAACAATATTTTATGCATAATAGTTAATTAATTTAAATATCAAAAGAACTTACTGCTTCTTGTACAAAACTCGGATCCTCCCAAATATCATCATCTAATATAACAGGCATATGTGTAGTTGGAGTTGCCGGTGTAGGGGGAGGTGGAGTTGCCGGTGGAGTGTTAAACGGAATTGCGGGCACCTATTTGAAATCATGTATATTAGATAAAAACTAAGTAATTATAAAATTTGAGTTATATGTAATTATTAACACTTATCTAAAAACAAGTTACACTTACAAATTCTTCAACAGAATCATAATCAACGCAATCAGGTTGAGGGGGCGATGGAGTTAAAGGTATAGTGTTATATGGATTTGCGATGACCTAATTAAAACCATGTGTTAGATACAAATTATTTAATTGTAAAACTTGAAGACTGAAGCATGTTATGAAAGAATGAGAATATCAGAATATGTTACTTATATACTTGAAATTTTTTTGTATCAAACCTGATGTAGAAGCATTATAGAAGAACTTCGGGATAAACAATATTTGTTGTGGAAGTATCTTGTTCGATGGCAAGAGAATTGTTATCGATTGAATGTTGTACATCGGGATAGTGCAACATATAATTGACCATGAGTAAACACTGGGGTACGAAGATCAATGCCGACAAATTTAACAGATTGACCTTGGGATTTATTTATAGTCATTGCAAAGGCCAACCTAATTGGAAATTGTCGTCTTGTAATGGGAATAGTAAGTTCAGAACCAGAAGGAGTAAAAGAAATTATTGGTATAAATACCAAATTGCCAGCTTTATCTCCGGTTAAAATTTCAGCTTCAATGATACGTTGTGCACATCGAACTACCCTCAATCTCGTTCCATTGCAAAGACCATCCCTTGGAGCAAGATTCCGATCAAAATAACAGACACCCGACTTTCAATTGGAGGTTTGAAAGTGGGAGACCAGCAGATTCAATGAGTTCAAATATTCAACTGGGTATCGATTTGCCATGATTGGATCACGCATATCATCATCCGCATTTTTGTCTGGCGATAGATAACTAATGACATTTCCTGGGAATATCTTCAATGCTTCAACATTGATATCATTAATATCATCATTTCGTGCAGAGAGAATAGTACGGTCAATTAAGAATTTCGCTGTAGAAGTCCCCGTTCTATGCAATTGTGGATACACTTCTCTTATTAGTTCAATGAGGTCTTTACACTTCCGAATTGTAGAAGGTAGTTCGATAATTTCATTTGGATTGCTTCCTACGACAATTGAAATTCATTAATTTTAATTATAAGGTTATTAATGTAAAGTTTTACTATAGAGGTCAAAAATTGATATTACCTCGTTCAAATATGTCGCAAATTCAACATTTCTTGAATCATTTCGATTTAATCGCATGTTTTCGATAGAGTCAAGACGTGTATCTTCTTCCAAAGTGTTGATTTTTGAAGAGTTGACCCCACAATTTGCTCACGGTATGCTTTCGGTACAACAGGCAAAGTTTGACAAAAATCCCCACCAAGTACAGGTTATCCCACCAAAAGGTTGGTTGTTATCACGAACATCTTGAAGGCTGCGATCAACGGCCTCAACACAATAATCTTTGCATAGGGACCTCATCCCATATTATCAATTTCGCCTCTCGAATAGTTGGGCATGAATTGATTGTTTAGTGAAGGAACATATTGTGTCTTCCAACACAATCAATGGTAGACAAAACGTGGAATGCGCAGTTCTACCGCCTACCAACAATAACGATGCAATCCCGGATGATGCAACACAAATCACGATATGACCAAGGGCTCGACATTTTCTGCTATGGTGTTGTATAAAAATGTTTTACCCGTCCGGCACCCCATTCAAGAAGAAGGTTCTCCCTTGACTTTCGATCACCGAAGAGATCACGGCTTGAAACATGTCGTTGACCTTCATTCAAGCAATTGATATTTTCTTGCAGGTTGTGCGATCATCGTATTGGAGTTGCCTATGTTCCCACAATATTGTTGCTTGTGGGTTGTGCCCAATTTCATTGGGAGTGGCATCGTTGGAAAATCTTGTAAACTTTTTCCGATTCTTGCAATATTTCATTCAAGAGATGCAAACCATAATCGTTACTTGACCATCATTCGGGCTGGAATTCCAAAGTTCATCCGCAATTGGTGTGGAAGATCATCGCATATATTCATTGCGAACTTATTCCACAACTCATCAGGTTGTATCGGAGAACATTGCGTTAGAATAAGAGCAAATAATCTTCTCAATTGGTATCCAATCTTCATAACTGATGCTTCTTCCAAACATTGAGCCCATTCTTCATCATCTTCTAAAAGACCCAGTGCAACACAGGCATCTTTAAACGTATTATATCGAACACCATTGTAATAGTCGCAAGTAAATTTTCCCAAGATGTTGGCCCTTTAACAGTAATTAGTAATAGTCGCAAGTAAAATCTCTCACCACTGGAGGGGCTAGCGAAATATATTCTACCAATAGCCTTGCTTGGTTGGTTGCGATGTCTTCGTTTCCAAAATTTTCCTTGCCACGTGTAATACTGTGGCATCTGTTGATAAGTTAAATTTTGAGCAAATTCGTCCGAAGCACAACAATTAAAAAAAGCCATTAATTTTGTTACTTTCTCCTCAGCTTGTTGACCTATCTGATCTCGCGAATTTCTTGAATCATATGAAACATTATGTTCTCCAGGCAGATGGAGATCCAATTGAACATTAGGAACTTCTTCATGTAACGTGATGCCAAATAACCGCCATGCAGCTTCTGGCGGACCAACATACCTCGCATCAATATACTGTTGGATCTCATCACCTCTTCCCAAAACCATTGTTGCTCGATCATGTCCTTTATAGATGTACTTGTGAATGTACTTCACACATCTCAACCCAGCACATACCTCCACGTTAATATGACAGTTAAACATCTCTGTGAGATAAGGATTATACGGTACGACATCTCTATGATCCAGTTGTTTCCCATTCACTGTCAGTACCACCCCATTATTGCGTCGACGATAGATTGGATAACCGTTGTGATCAATAGAAGTCGCTTCCGCCCATGATTTTGGGTACCCTTTCTTGCAGAAATTATTCTCCATGCATTGCGCACGTGGGTTTCTCCTCCCGCATGGTCCATGTATCATGCATCTCTTAACTGTGTCAAACAGTGCAGGGTTACTAATTGGTTCAGGTAATTCAGCAGATACTACCCTATCAACTTATTCGGTGTTTTGATCTTATCCCGTTCGCGAGAAAAATAGAGCATGCATATGAGGCAATCCCCTTTTCTGAAATTCGATTGTGAAAACATATGCTTCTATTTGCCCAAACAATCTCCCTTCTTTTACCGTTTTCATCAAGCTGTCTTCTCTTTAACTCAAAAACTCGAGCAACCAAATCGGTCGATCGGGCGGTTTGATTAGGTAATAGAGCATCGGTAATTTCGGCCAAGTGGGTTGTCTATCATGGTTAAGAAAATATCCGGATGTTTGTATGTTCGAGTAATAGCCATAGAATCCTAAAAAATTTCATACATTTGCCTCGGTCCATCGGTGAAAGAAGATGGGAGAATATATCTTTTGCCAATTTGATCGGGTCTTGGTCCCTCTTCATCATGGATTTCTTGGAGGTCTTTATAACGATCAACACGAACAAATTACCCTTGGTTTAGTTTGATGTAGTCAAGACGGTTTTGCTCTGTTGCAGCCTAGATATCTACCAAAAATTCCTGAAATAATTTTTTGGCTCTCAAAATGGTAGAATACTCCGAATGTCGTTGGAATAGACGATAACTATAGTAATTCATCATTGTGAGTCGATTTCTTGTTTTAGTGCTTGGAGCATTTCTATCCACATCCCAAAGAGTCATTGACGGTTCCCATCCTAACTGCCCAAACGGAAACAATAACACGTAATGCGGTGGTGCGTATGCGGGTGGCATTCACGATTTGCATCAAGCCTTGATTTCCTGTAATGTAGAACAATATCTCTTGATCCCCTTCTTTCAAGTACCATCACGGACAAGATTACACAATCTCATCCACTGTCGGTGCATTGTATCGTCGTTGATCTTTTCTTGGATTATAGTGCAAATACGTAGGTAAATTTTGATTAGATTGATCTTGATCTTGTTGTTGTAATATTTCATGTGCTTGACGAAAGATAGTTACAAATGTATTATTTTGTAACAAACATTCTTGGATGCTTCCTAAGAGTTCTCGATTCAATGTCGGATTGTGACGTTCACGACTATCTAAGGCGTGCTTAGGATCGTATATATAAAGTTGAGCATATACGGGATCTGTATCCGGTTGTGGTAATAATGCACCAGTACGATGTCGCAACTCACCGTGGATAATGAAGCTATAAGGACCCTTACTAGTGAGGACACTACGATCCATTTTACATCCAAGACTTGTAAAGGCATTTGCGGCATTATATTATCGAATATCTTTGAAAGCGATTTTGACCGGTGGTCACTGCCATCATATAATGTCTTGAACAGAGTGGGTGGATCACGAAGTAAAGGTAGCTTGATTTTCCCTTTAGAGCAACATGTTCCAAATTTGGGATTAGAGATAGAAGAGTTAACCAATCTCTCGTCAAACTAGTGTAATGCTTGACAGTATTCACAAATGATGTCCATTCTACCAAGGGAATGACGACTTTGATTCAAAATTTGTTGATTCTGAATGTCGGTTAGATGAAACTCATCATCTTCAAAGTTACGTATTTGGTTATCTTCTGCTTCAAAGTCAACTCTTTGGTCATGTTCTTGTTCAGTTCTCATAGGTTCTTCTAGTATAGTTGGCCTACATTTAAAACGTCGAATTATAAGTTTTTTAGGTATGTTTATTTGAATTAAAAAGTAGTGAAAGAGAAATTAAGTTACATGATAGCAGCAGTGTGTTGTTCTGAGGCCTCCCTTTGTCGTCTCCTCCTTTGTCCTAATGCCCGTCTTGAAGGAGGCAAAACAATGTTTAAAGAACGTGGTTGACTAATTTGCTGAGTTGTTTCAGGTTGGGCTCTTTCTATTGTGAAACGTCTTGTTTGTCCAATTCCACGCCTACCATGGGGTGGTGGACGCATTGGCATGATAGACATAGTTTCAGAAGATGCAGAAGTACTATGGTTTGGTACGTTAATTCTAGAAGTTGAGCTTTCTCCTAACTCCATATTCGAAGAAGGTAGGAACATTCATTGCGGTGTCTGTCGACTCAATCGCAGGGCCAATTCATAATCATCGTCCTAGATCAATTAAGTTAACATATGTATGTATATAAGTACAGCATAATATAAATATTAGCATTGTAATATTCTGAAAATATGTGTGTATGGTTTGGTAAATGATTAGAGTGTATACAGGTTAACATGCAACAGACTAAAATAACATCTTCTATTCCAAATTATTCATTGGTATTTTTCTATAAATTTATAAATGGAAACATCTTACTGTAAATAATCATACCTCTACCTCTTGTAGAGATGGTGGGAATGGTGGAGCTGGTTCTATTCCATGACTTGAACATGAAGGTTGGTCCATTTGGTGGAACTTGCTGCTGCATAAATAATGAAGGAGAACAGTAAAAAATAAGTAGATGACCTTTTTTGGGGGGCTTTTTGAGATTAAATCGAATGTAAAATTAAAATTAAATTTTATTATAAAATAAGCTTTTCCATTCTGATCCATACCAGCAAATAGGTTTAAAAAAAATAATAATAAATACAGGGAGAGGTATGTTTATCTCCACAGCAATCTCGTCAACTAAATAGTTAGACCATAGATAAAAATAATAAAATAGTTGTCATGACGTATAATGCGGAGCAAACAGAGCATTCTGATCCATACCAGCAAACAGGTGAAAAAAAAAATCACTCGCCAAAGTAAAATATCTTAGATAGGAATAACATGAGTAAAACTAAAAAAGTAAAACTAAAAATGGTAAATTGTTAATGTAATCTGACATGAAGGGGAAGGGGCCTTAGCATACTGTGATCCATGCTTCACTTTGGAAAGGGTTAAATGGATGGAGTTCATCTAAATGTGTGTTTTGTCCATGTACAACTCCCTAAGTAGTTAGTCATTTGAAAGCAAATGTTCAACCAAGAAACTTAAAAAAAAAATTAAAATCCAGATAGTTTGATTTGCATATTTTAATTTCTTAGTTATTTGAAAGCAAATGATCCACCAAGAAACTTTTTTTTTTTTAAAAAAGGCAGACAGTCTGATTTCTCTATGCAATCGTTCTCTTCTATTATAGTTTTATACAACTCCTAAGTAACGATCTATAGTAGCAAAAAGTTTTTTGTAAATGCTTTCTTATGGTAATGCTTCCCTAGAATCAGAGCATAAAGAAGAAAAGAAAAAATATATGATAGATAGCAGCACACACAAACACACAAAAAAAGTAGACCTATATAGTTGAAATGTAGCAACTCACACACACACACCAGCACACACACACACCAACACACACACACACACCAGCACATACAGACACACACCAGCACACACACACACACACCAGCACACACACAAAAAAATATTTTTTTAAGGAATATAAACATAAATCACAATTACAAAATTTAAATATGTCACAACTCCAATAACAAACTTTGAATGCAAGAAGAAGAAAAATTATTTGTGGATACACAGATTTTTATACCTGATCTTGTTTAGGGTAGGGTAGTTTATCGAATAAATTGGAAAGAAAAAATGTAATGTAATTGTTTGTGGATGCAGAACATTTACATGCAATTTACAGACATAGTTAGTTAAAATTGGAAAGAAACACTGCTGTTTTCTTTCCATATTTTGTTGTTGTTGTTTAAGCTTCAGTTTGTGCTTCAGCTAGATAAGCTGTGATTCATTTCAGACAAACTGTATTTGGCTTTAAAAAGATTGCTAATCACTTTGATCTTATTATTATTGTAGAAATTTGTGAAAATGGCTGAAACAAAATCAGCTATGAGGAAACCTGTTTTCACAAAGGTTGATCAGCTGCGACCGGGAACTAATGGGCATAATCTCGTAGTAACAGTTGCTAGTGTAAAGATGGTAATGCAGAAAGGCCGCTCAAATGGCCACAACTACGTCAAATGCGGATTGCTGAATGTTTGGTTGGAGACGAAACAGGAACAATTGTATTTACAGCCAGGAATGATCAAGGTAATTTTCATCAGACATAAGATGGGTTAATAATTGCACTTTAATTATTTAAATAGTATTGATGGTCTAGATAACCATTGCATATCTTTTTACCCTTATAAGTACCTATGTCTTTTGTGTTTACTGAACCTTATAAAGCCTTTTAATTTGTTCCTATGTCTTTAATCAAAAACAAAGGGGCCAGCCTACTAAATTCGAAGTCTTGCAACAATAACAATGTCAGAAAAAAATTAATCCAAACTTGACTTAAAATTAATTAGTGAGGAGACTCTCAAAGTGAAGGTAATATTAACTTAAGCATTTAATCTCTCTTGAATTTTCTGATAATTCATGATATGAACAGAAAATCAAAATGCAACTCAATAACAACAGCTGAAATATTCCATGGACGACCCAATGAATCATTTCATATCTTATCTAAGCATCCAATGCCTGAGCATGATTTCCAAAAACAGGGGTTTTAAGTGTTTATCACCAATTGTAGGAGAAATCAAATATTACTCAAACCTTGGTATTGATGCAAGGCTTTTGAGAATCACAAATAATAGTTGCAGCACCAAGATGTTCACTTTTATCTTTCCCAGCCATGTACATAGCTAGAAATTCATAAACCTTAATCATTGATATCTCCTGTTTTGTAACTCGTATTCATACAGAATGGCATGCTTTTCATTCCTGAGTAGCATTAAGCAAATCCTCCTTTATCCCATGAAGGTAATATTAACTTAAGCATTTAATCTCTCTTGAATTTTCTGATAATTCATGATATGAACAGAAAATCAAAATGCAACTCAATAACAACAGCTGAAATATTCCATGGACGACCCAATGACTCATTTCATATCTTATCTAAGCATCCAAAGCCTGAGCGTGATTTCCAAAAACAGGGGATTTAAGTGTTTAATTTACTAAAACCATTTAATTTACTCAAGTAGAGTACCCCTAATTCTTTTGTAATGTTGCTTTCACAAAAATAATGTAAGCATATCTTAATACAGCAAAGAAAACACTAAGTAACCCATAAGGCCTTGCTCAGTCTTTCTTAACATCCTGCCAAGCCCTTTCCACAAATCATCTTTAAGGACCCTACTTCTGTAGTACCCTTATAATCAAAGGACACAGGACTGAAATTCTTCAGCCATTCTACACCCAACACAGTATCATATCCTCCTTGGAACATTTAGATCCACTCACCAATTTCTTCAGCCACAGTGATGGCCAGGGGGTTAGTGTACTCTTCCACATACCCAAGCTGCTACACAGTAGTAAGATCAATGAAATTGTAGGTGGCCCCTATATGACTACTTGCTTATTGAAATTGAGTATCACGGGACGGCATAAAAACAGACACAACAATCAAAGAGATGAATCCAATCTAAGCAAAAACGAAATCAAATTAGACACCTAGTTTACCCAATGTCAATACCCAGTGCTTCAACTGATACTCTGGCAATATGGCTGAGTTGACACAGCGATAGAGAGGATAAAGGGAATAATGAACAAAGGGAGGGAATGAGGGAGAATACCTGAAAGATTTTTCGGCGGCCTCCCTGACAACGATCCCCTCTCTGCTACCGGTTTTCGCCTCACAATTTTCCGGCAGTTAGTGATTTTCCGGTTTTCGCCTCTTGCTTTCCGATTGATGGGTTTTGTTAATTGAGTGAAAAGAGTGAATTTTTGTGGGTTTTGTAACCACAATCCTTTACAAAGCCGTAATAGGATTTGAGGGTTTTGAAATCCTTTACAAACTCGTAAAGGAGAGAGAGAGAGAGAAGGAAAGAGTGAGAGAAGGAGAGAGTAACCCGTGGTGGAAAGAGAGAGAAAGAGAGACTCAGACGGCGAGAAAGGAGAGCAGTTTCAGTCGAGGAAGGAGAGGATGGGCAAAGACGAACAATTCGCGGGGGAATGAAACAGGCGTCGCACGCGTGAGAGATTTGAGTTAATCCTGGCCGTTAGATTTTAGTAATTTGGGAAAATCTTGGCGGTAGTTGTCTTTACAAATACACGTGAATCCATCTATTGTATATATATATATATATATATATATATAAAATACTAATATTTTTCCTTTTATAAATTATTGTCTTATTTAATTTATTTTTAATCAAACTGATTGTTTTTTAAAAATGTAACATGTAATTTTTTATTTTTTTTCAAATAATAAAATTTGTAGTTTTAAAGAAGTACTATGAATTACGTGATTTATAATTTGAAAAAAAAATACATTAACTTTTCATTAAAAAACAATCAATTTGTGTCAAAAATTAAATAAGACAATAATTTAGTAACCGAGGAAGTACTTTTTATTTATTTTTCTTATTTTTTGACACTCAAACAGATAGAGGAATTATTTTTCATTGTTTTGATAACAACAATACTTAAAGACTTAAAAAATGCTCTAACCTAATGTGTCAATAAGAGATTTTATCGAGATAGAGTGAACTCTTAAATAAATCAAAATATAAAAAAAATTCATTCAATTTCCAGCTTAATTCACTCTTCTCTTCATTTTCACTCAATTTTTGTGGAATAATTTTTGTTGAGAATGACTAGGAGATTTCTCACTCTCCGCTTTTAAAGTTTTACAAAAGAAAACTCATCAAATCTTCCCGTTTTGCCTCCTTTATTTCCATTTTTCCCTATGCCAAACACGAGATAAGATTATTTATTTTTGGGTTTCAAACTTTCTATCTCACCCCCTATTGTGCTAATGTTAAAAAGATAAATGATATTACAAGATTGATATAAATTTTAGTATTAATATTATTGGATCAAATTTTACTTAGATTTATACACCGTTGGATTAAACTTACTTTCAATGTAATAAATTTAATCCAAGTGTATAGATATCTAAATAAATTCGATCCAACGACTCTAACACTAAAATTTGTAGTAATATAACAAACTTGAACTCACAATATAACGCCTCATGTTAAAATTATTAAAATAAATTATTAAGCTCGTACATTAATCAGTAAAAAGATGTCCTAACCAGAGAAAATTATAAAAATAACCAACGTACTATTATTTAGTAATCGATTTCACCTCGTACTCCCAATATCATAAAATTGGCCAGTGTACTCACTATTTGAGTCCAATGTGGTCCCTTCGGTTAACTTTTCGTCCAATTTTCTAATGGAACTGCTAACGTGGTTAACGTAGTTAATTTCTAAGGGGTATTTTTATTCTTTTTTTCCAAATCTCACCACCCTACCCACATACACACTCTCTCTCTTACCGGAGAATTTCCATTCAAATGTCATTTCCTTTTTCAATCCAATCAACATGAAAAATAGAGATAAACCAAAATCCAAAATAAACAGTAGAGAAATGTGTTCTTATCCATCACCAGCCGCGCCCGCCGTCGACGGAATCACATCAATCTCATCCCGCCATCAAGACATCATCCAAACCCACATCTTGACCAGACTCGACGGTCAAACCCTCGCTTCCGCTGGCTGCACTTCACCCCAATTACACGCCCTCTCTTCTGACGATAAATTCTTGACTGGCATCTGCAACACCACTTGGCCTTCCACCAACAACTCGCGTGTTCTTGACGCCATCTCCACCTTCCCCACCGATAACCGGTATTTCTTCTTCGACTCCTTCCCCAATCCAAACCCCCACCGTCGCCGCCCCGTCATCCCTAAAAACCCACATCATCAGTTTGTCGCCTCTCGATCTGCCTTTCGCTTCTCTCTCTCACTTTCGCTCTCTCTCTCTCTCTCTCTCTATATATATATATATATATATATATATATATATATATATATATATAACTATCACAATAGTAATGAAGTCTGAAAAAGTTTCAAAGTATTTCTTGGGATTGATCTGGATCATTGTTATAGTGCATTTGGTCAATTTCATAAAAACTATGTTTGTTGTTAATGAATTTTTTTTAAGGTCAATGGTTTGATTTTTGAGAATAATTTTCTGCGGAGTCTCTGACAAGAGAGAGAGTATATGTAGGTGGGGCTGGTGAGATTTGAAAGGAAAGGACAAAAATACCCCTCTTAAATTAGTTCCATTAACCACGTTAGCAATCTCATTAGAAAATTTGATGAAAAGTTAACAGGAGGGACCACATTAAACTCAAATAGTAAGCACACTGATCAATTTTAGAATATTGAGAATATGAGATAAAATCAATTACTTGCCCAAATTGGAACAAATCAATCATAAGCAGCAATGCAGTTTTGAATTTTTATTACATTTAATTTTATTTTTAATATTATTCTTTTTCTTTCTAGCAATTGTAAGAAGGCTCACGGTTAAGAAGGGAAAATCTATCTATCTATATATATATATATATATATATATATATATATATATATATATATTTAAAGTTGGTGAGGATGTCTAAGGATATGACACCTCACCCCCTTTAATTAAAGATGTATTCTCATGGCTTGACTTTTGGAATTCTAGGGAGGGTACCATTAGCTAATAGTCTTAGCTAAGTACTATAGATATGATATTGTGGTATATACCATTCTTCAAATACATTAGTAGAGGAACTTTAGCTATTGGCAAGGAAATGAAAAGCTAGAAAATAAAACAATGTTGTTAGTGAGATTTGAACCCGCACCATTTTGAATTAAAACATGCACCTTAGACCAACTCAACCATTTATATTTTATGTATTTATTTAAAATGCTACATATATCATGGGGAAGAAGATTCTCATATGAAGAGGTTTTATAACCGATATTGGCTACTTAAAAGATATCCAGGTTCATTCAAATACTTGCCTCTTCGTGTATATATATATAAATCATCTTCATTTTGGTATATAAAAAAAATCTCTATTATAATTACTAATGGAGTAGTATAATATCTATGATATCAAAATAATAATACTAATAGTATAATAGCTATGATACGAGAGTTATAATCCCTTTTATAATTACTAATAGTATAATAGTTATGATATGAGAGTAATAATCCCTATTAAAATTATTACTGAGGGTAATCCCTATTATTATTACTAATAGTATATCCTTAGCTAATAACTATACATAACAATAATAGGTTTAACATATAGTATTTATACCTTATTAGATATTTAATAATATTAATCTTATAGGTATTATTATTAGGTAGTATATAACTACGACATAATAGTATTAGGTATTACTATTAGATATTCAATAATATTAATCTTATAAGTATTATTAATAGCTATTAATAGTATTAGGTATTACTATTATATATTCAATAATATTAATTTTATAAGTATTAATATTAGCTATTACTATTATCCTATGACAATACTCGCTCAAAACCTTTTTTTTAAGTGATTAATAACACATTTAATTCTTCTAAAAAACACATTTAATTATTTTTTAAAAGAAATTCATTTCAAATGAACCATAGTTATATCTACTTCGTAACCACCATATTTAATTTTATTTTCTCTCTAAAATCAGTAAGTTGAGTTTCTATATATATATATATATATATATATATATATATATATAGAGAGAGAGAGAGATTTGTAACTCCCTTCTTGCTAATTACTTTTTCATTAAGTGCTCCATTATTTGTAACTCCCACATATTTGTAATGAAATTAATTATTTTTCACAATGGTTCCTACCACTCTATATTCCAAATGTTTTTTTTTAATTTTTTTTAAAAGGTTGGAAGGGACATAGACCTTATACCCCAACCTTTATTATTATTATTTAATGTCTTGAAAGGCTACAATAACTCTATGATGCCTTTTTGGTGTGGCTAGAACAAATTGATCAAACACTCGACCTCTTCGCGTACCAGGGTGGCTATGGTGTAGGGCTTGAACACTCAACCTCTCTGTTAAGAGAAGTGAGCAGTACTAAATGAGCCTTTGGTAAGGCTTGAACAACAACGGTGCCTCTGGCGAGGCTTGAACACCCGACAATTTTAGTACCAAGGTGTCGTCTCTGGTGAGACTTGAACACTCAACCTCTCCGTTTTTTTGAAATATCTCCATTGGTATTGTAAAACTTATAAAACATGTGCCCATCACTCCATTCGTTCGTTTGCAAGATAATTTTTCCCTTTTGTAGACAATAAGTAAGGTGAAACATCATTTGTATGAAGGAATGATGATTTCTCTCTCTCCTTCGGATCATGATGTATTGGATTCGCTTTCCTTATATAGTTCATGATATTTGATTTTAGCTTTCATTTTAAATTTGGGTTTGATTTATGTTTTGGGTTTCGTTGTAGTTGAATTGTTCAATTTTAATTTTAAAATTTTTTCTTTTTATTTTGCACATCTTTATTGTTTTTTTTTTCTCGATCTTTCACTTTTTGGTATTTTGGTTTTGGTTAGGCGATGTTTTTGGGGTTGATATTGCTCTTGATTTATTGTTTTACGTATCGATTTCTATTTTGATTTTGGTACATAATTTATACTAAAATTTTTGTTTTATTTCTGCTCTTGATTTTTTTCATTTTATTGATTTTCCCTTGGAAATTTGGTTTTGATTTTTATTAAATGATGTATATCACTTTTTCTCTTGGTTATGTTTATAATATAAACCAACCAATTTCTATATCTATAAATGTTAATTGAAATCTAGACTATAAATCCTTCATATATAACAATGTAAATATTTTATTTTCTATTTTATAAAAATTCTCAAGTATATGTCTAAAATATCTTTATTAAGGGCGAGATGAAAAATAATTCAACAATTTGATATCATTGCAAGATACTTTAGGAATAAAAAAAATATATAGAAATAACGATTTACTCATACCCATATACAAATCGATAACAAATATTTATTTTAAAATAAAAGTATTATACTAAAAATGATTATCAATTTATGTATATTGACAAAATCTAACTTTTTTAAAACATTAAGTTAACAAATATCTATATCAATTATAGTTTTATTTTTATAAAAATATTTCTAAAATATATCTATTCATCTCAATGTTAAATTGCCCGTACAGAGCACGGTTTCAATAACTAGTTATAAAAATAACCAACGTTATATCATTTAGTCTCTCCGACTCTCTCTCTCTCTCTCTCTCTCTCTCACTTTCTCTCACTAAAAAGGTAATAATGGCAACTTCAACATCATCGTCGTCTTCAAAAGGATGGATTAGAAACATTTCAAATTACGCTGCTCGCATTAACTTCTTCCTTATCTTCCTTCAAATTCCTCTCTTCAGGTAATCTCTCTCTTAGTTTACTTATTTCTATGATTTTTTATTTTTATTTTATAAATGTATTGTGATGGGCATTGTCCTCATGTTCATGTGTTAATTTCTTCATTTTATGATTGAATATCTGTTGTTGATTATTTTATAATTTTTTGTGCTGTTCTAATATTACTAGATTTGAATTTATGCATTTTGTTAGGTCAAGCTGTTAAATCTAGTATTTGATTCATCTCTAGATTCTGTAAATTACCAAATGATTGTTAACTTCATTCATAATCATTTATACGGATCCTTATTGTCTCCTATATAATCTATGCTTTCCGTCATTTTAGCTCAGTGAAAAATTGCTGATCTGATATCTGTCTGGTAACTATATAGTATATTTTACTCTTTAATGTTGTAAAATCTTGGGTTTACTATCAAGCTTAGCTGTTTGTATCAGGTTAATTACTCGAATTTTGCGTAAAATGGATTTCCTATCTTAATTATGAGGAAGATTCCTTATTAAAAAAAAAAAAAATTATGAGGAAGATGATTTTCCTTGAATAATAGATACAAAAGCATGCAAATAATTTAAAGTCCCTGGAATTCTGATAAGTGAGGGTTCAGAAGTTTTGGCCGTATGGACTTGGGGGTGGGGTGGGATATTATCACATATTCACATACAAATGAAAGCTATAGAAAACCTGGAGAAGATAAAGAACACAGTAGTTGTTGGATCTGAATTTCTCGCATCGTGTTATACGGTGTTAGGTGTCCTTCTATGTATCTAACCCTACCAATCTAAAATCCTTTGGAGATGCCTTGGAACTCAAATTACATTCAATAAGGATCATTTTTAATTCTCCTTGCGTCACTCCTTTATGTTTTTCTTTAGTTGAATGTCTGGAAAGCTAGCCAGAACTAATTATGAGACTTATGGTTCTGTCAAACATGCTCATATTATGTATAGGTGAAGAACAAGCATAAGCATAAATCTTGTACTTTATGAAAAGTTCAAAGTGAGGGTAAGTTTTTTTCTTATTGTTGGAAAAGCTTGGCTTTCCAAATGAGGACTAATTTGGCGAGATGGAGGTTGTGGTCAGCAATATTAGAGTTTTACTGCCCATGTGCACATTATTCCCAGCAACTATTCAGGTTGTTGCTTCTGATGATAGTTGAGCTTCCTTTGGCATAATCATTAATCACATCGATTGTTTATTAGATTATTTTCGCTTGACAGGTCTTGCAAATGTCTTTAAGACTGTTATACGAAAAATAGTTCTCATACATCAGGATTAACAACTTTTTGCAGGGTAATAGTGACTGTGCCTCAGGATCCATTTTCCTTTGGAACACTTCCGACTTCTGGATGGTAATCGCTGGCCATACTTTCCTCTGGATGGCAGTGCAATGGAATATATTTTATTCTCCGTAAAGCTCTAGCCCTTGACCTGGCTATTCAAGGGCCTAAGAGATTGGTAAGAAGTAAAATGGGAGGGCGTAATTAGCTTTCATAAGCTGAGAGGGTCAGAGGGTAGTATTGAAGTGTTCCACTGTCATTGCGTCTCATCCCCAGAAGAGTGGAGGCAAAGCTCTACTACTACTAGCAAGGAGGGAAGCAGACTGATTTCCTTGATTTTCAGTTCAAGAAAGCAGGAGGTTTTGTGGAGGAATATTAAGGAAGGACTAAGGAGACATTTTCACTTTGGATTTGGATTTGAACTTTTTAGGTGGGTGCAAAGACCATTTAGTACCTATTTTAAGGCAACGAAACATGAGCAGATTTGACTTCAGCATAATGTACTGGGAGGTGAAGTGAAAATGATTGGTGATTGGTAAAGGCAAAGGGTAGCCCCTTTCCTAACTAAGGTTTCTAAATGTGCTAATGAAAAGGACTTCAAATTTTGACTACTTGATTAAGGATATGGTACAAAAGTTTATATAGACAACAAAACATTAACTAACAGGAGGGAGAAGCTCATCTACGAAATTTAACTTGCGCGAGGAGAAGGATCAACGAGAAATAAACTGCTAAGTGATGAAGAACTATTTTGGCTAATAGAAAACAAAGACGCTTATTGGGAATGCAAAAAATCGAGAAAAACCAATAGGACTAAGTTATGAAAGCTGAAGGAACGAGCTAAAGAGTTGAGATAGTTGATCATTCCAAAGGTAGAGCTGCATCGGCAGGTTTTGAAGAGTTGCTCTTGCATAGTTTTTACCGTTTGATGGTGTCTTCCAAAAAAGGAGAGTGCTCTTTGATGTGTATCTTTATCTCTTATTGTTGAGAGCAATACTGCTAAGAAAGGCACTACCTCAAACTCAAATTAAGGTAGTTGGTCTCCATTCCTTGATTTTAGGAGCTTTGTCTTCACTCTGCCTCATAAGTGACACGGTGAAGGGAGGAGACAATTCAATCTAACCCTTCCCGCCCTCACGCCTTCCCCAAACTTATGAAGATTAATGACTTTTTCCCAGTTTTTGTACCTATCTCTCGGGCCCTTGAATTTCCAATCCTGAATGTATAGCTTGACAGAGAAGAAAATGTGTTCTGAGGGCCTGCCAGAGCAGGGAAAATTTTCCAATCCTGCAGAATTTTTATTCCAAAGATGAAAGTATATAGATGGATAGTGAATCTGTGAGGAATGACCACCACAGGCAATTTTGCCTATCCTTAGTTATGTTACGAGAAACTTGTTTTGGTACAAACAGACGGCCCTGCATTAATATGGCCACTTGTTGGTGTTAAGTTGCTTTTAGGTATTGGCATAATGGGTACAAATAGAGTTAATAGTATGAATCAGTTATAGTCAGTATCATGTAGTTTGGATCAGCTAAGTGGTCTTATAATTGTATAAAATTTGCATGCAACACTTCTGAAGTCTTGGATTAGATTATCTATGCTTCCATAATGGCAATAGATATGCTCGATTAGGATTGCTATCAATTTGCATAGACACTGGCGCCTGAAGATGCAATCCCAAAAGCTGTATATGGACTTGCTGACTGCCTACTAATAATCTCTTACTATCATGTTCTTGTTCACAATTTCTCTCCTATCTAAAAGTGGGCATCTCAACCCCATTTTCTCTTGAAAACCGTGGGGAGTTTAGCTTCTATGTTTGCTTTTACTTTGACATGCTATCTCTTTTGAATGGTGAAAGCTGTTATCTATACTGTCATAATGCAATAAGTTAGCATCTTTTCCTTTGCCATGAAAATGCTGATAGATGTGTACTTAAAACAAATAACCATTATCCATAAAATATGAATTAAGAAATTTGAATTTTATGCTGATCACTCATCTTGGTATCGGTTACTTCAGAATACCATGTAGATCTGGTATGTGTACAACACCTATTCAGGTTACATCTTCCCAGTTGATTGCAAGTGAGATCTTTCCCCTACCTGTAGTCAAGGGCCTTCTGTATCCTGGGGCCGCTGTAAATGGACTTGTCAATAATATGACTCTTCCAAGCTGGGATAATCTACTAAACATCTACAACTTGACTGGAGCAAAGGAGGCCTCTGCAGTAACTGATCTACAGCGCTTGGAGGTTTGTCTTTTCAACTTTGAACTTCTTTTTTGTCCTATGCCGAAGCAGTTTAGAGTTTGGGCCACATTTGACATAAGCAGTAATTTTTAGTATAAAACCTGCCTTGTTGTGGGATGTTCTCCTTTTCTATCATACTAGTAAATTGGCACACTCCATGCGTGTGCATTAATTTTGTTTATTTTGTTTATGAGTAACGATAGGGATACAATTTTTTTGTACAACTTTCTCATACAAATCTAGGTGGGAAACATATGATGGTTAGATGTCACATGACTTGGCATGTGATGTCACCCTTTAACCCATCACATGCTTGACACCTAGATTTGTATAAAAATTTGTACTAAAATGTTTGTATTCCTATCATTTTCCTTTTGTTATTTAAAATTGTATAATTTATTCTTGATAATTTAAATTTTATTTGCTACTAAGTGGTTTAGAGTAGTTATTGGTAGTTCGTGGGAGAAGTGGGTAGTTATTAGTTTAGTGGATATTTTTTAATTAGTGATTGATGATTATCGAGTAGAGTAATGGGTAGAATTGGAAATCACAAAAAGGCTTCATTTGTTACAATGTAATATGTGTGTAATTAGTAGGTAGGAAAGAGGATAATTCAGGAAAAGTGAAAAAGCTTGACACGCTTCATCCATCACTATTCATTTTGAGCGCTCCCGCTTTATTATAGTAGAGATATAGGTTGCGAGGGACTTCTATGTTCAAGCTGGCTGCATTTCCTTCAAAGTTGTAGATGGCACTTGACATCTGCTTCCATTCACTAGTGCATTCTCATTTATCTTTTATTCTCAGTTAGTGCTAATATTGTTATCTGATTATTTTCATTAACATTCCGCTTCTTCAATACTATTTCCTCTCTAGTTGGCAAAACTTAGGAGAATATTCCAGGATAGCTCCAGTAAAAAGAAAGGCAGCAAAGGATGAAATAGTTCCTTTGAATTTCAAAATCTGCTAGGTGTGATATTGCATTTAAATTGTTTAGTTTTGTTTATGCCAACTGATTACTGGGGTTTAGAGAAGCAAAACCTTTATGGTTTTGAGATCTAAGAGGCATGTGTTTTTATTAGATTCAAATGCAGCCACATTGTGCAAAATGAAAAGATTCGCGAGGTTTCTATACTTGGTCTACCCAACCAGCACCTTGCTTGAGCAGGACTTTAATGCTTGATGCTTTCTTTTTTAATGCTCCAAAAATTGTTACTGCTTCTAGCAGGCTTCCACTCTACATTCTCTTCATTATAACTTACATTTGTATTATTTTGTTATTAGGATACATGATGTGCAGGCTGCTTCCTACAAACCCTGGTTGAAGTTTGGACTTGCAAACTTATTTTTGAATTTGTGCAAGTCTATGATTATGTTCACCATCGTAATTGTAAAATGATTAGTGTCTAAGCTAGATTATTTAGTGGCTGCATATTTTTGCATAGGTTGAGTATTAGTCCATTGTTATCTGTTTATGAAACTTAAAACAGTAGTATTGGTTTGTGTCTCTAGTTAGTCCATGCACATATCCACAACTTGTAAATACTTTCTGATGTTTCAATATTAGATTTATCTAATATGACTTGGGCCCTCCTCTAGTTCTGCATTTAACATCACTTTCGACATGGTCCATTTAATTACTCTTTGAATCTCATTTTCTCTTACCCTGGCCCCTGGGATCCTATCACCATCTCTTTGATTGGATTAATTGTGGTTCTAGGGAACTATAAACTTCAACTAGATCTTTAGATGATATATGTATATATATATATATATATATATATATATATATTTGGATAGGTAGATCTTTAGATGAATACAATCTATAGTCGCATCCTCAAAAGCTTGATGATGGTGCAAGGGCTCATGAAGTCATTCGTACTCTATGCAGAACATGTGGATGCCAATTTCTTTTGCCCATTGTTTCTCAATGAAATCAAGATGTATCATTGGGGACCTTTGGGTCTATATCAAAGTTATAACTTCTCTTATAACTCTTTTGTGCTTCCAGTCTGTGGCCTGTTCTGAACTATCGTCATAGTCATTCCAGTCTGTGGCCTGTTCTGAACTATCATCATAGTCATTCTAGTGAATTGGTTGTATATTGTGTGTTGTCTGTGTTTCCTTTTCCTTTTCCTTTTTAATAACTAAATTCAATCTTTGTTCAAATATTAATTCTTAAAGAGATAAGCTCTATTGCTTCTACTTGAAGTGGAGGTGAAGTTGCAATCCAAAGGAAGTTATGATTTGTTCTGATGAGCTTCATTCTCTTCGACCTCTCATGGTCATATCTAAGGCATTTGCTTCTCTTATGTATTTCGCCATCACTTTTGCATCCCTGTTCATTTCTATTTCTATATCTTGCGTGATTAGCCTGCATTTAATATTAAAATGTGACTACTTATTTCCAAGTGAGGTTCTTTAAGATAAACTTTTCTTCCCAGGTTCTCGCAGGGAGCTACTTTTCTGTGGCCGGAGCACTTATTGGTATATTGAAACCTGGGAGGATGAGCATGTTCGGGACACTGCTGATAATCTGGGGGCTTGTCAAGGAAGGTCTCCTTGGGAAGCCAGTGAATACAGACCCTACAAAAGCAATATTTGTCTACCCAACAATGCTGATTGCCCTTTTCTGTGCCTTCTCTGCTGTGAAGTATGATGTCAGCAAGGTCATGCAAAGTGCTCCAGCTCAACCTGTCGCAAAACCTCTTAAGAGCTCATCAAAATCTAAGCTGAAATGAGTTGTGATGCGAGGCTAATGACTGAATGAACCTCATTTTCTTCCATCTTGCACTGGCAATTCAAAATTGCATTAACTCGAGAGTTACCAATGTTGGCTGTTCATTGATGAAGAGAGGTCGCATGGACTTGCATGTTGTTTCCTACCTAAAGGTAGCTGTGTACAAACTTCGACGCATAGTGTTGTTAAATTTGTAACTTCTGGATTCATTGTTTTCCCCTCCTTATGTTGTTTATGCTCTTGTTGCAATATTTACTTTAGAACTTGTAGATTTGAAAGTTAAAAGGGAAAAAAAGTACCCATTGATTGTAGATTTGAAAGCTACAAGTGAAAAACAAGAACTATTGAAGAATTGGCAGGATCAAAGACTGTCATGGCTTGGAAAATCCCTATTTCTGCTTTAAAGTAGCTAGCTCGTGAGCAGGGCAGCTTTCTCGATCCTCTAATTAAGTTTACAGGCTAGTTTGATGATACGTGGTTTACCGTGGATAATGGTATAAAAGGCCTTTGGTACAGGTTCGCCCCGGTTATCTCTACTGTTACTAGAATCACTGAAAATGGGGATAGAGAACGAGGCCCTTGTCAAGATTGTTTGCAATGTTTCTTCATGAAAATGGGGATAGAGAAAGTAAGCTCCCCTCTCTAATTATTTTTTGGTGTGGGTAAGAATGGGGATGCTCGTCTTTTCTTTTTACACTTGTTCGTATCCTTCAAAACTGGAATCCCGAGCTCTAATCAATCTCTTGAAGAGACTTTTGCCATTTTTGTTGCAATTTATCGGCAATAATCAAATACAAGCATTTTTTTTTTTGGGTCGGTGTCCAAAGAGGGCTTGGAGACGACAATCTTGTGAACTATCAAGTCGTTAAGACAAGATTTTTTACTTCTCGGTCCAAGGCTCGCTCCTTGCACTCGAGAAGTAGGGGCTGCTGAACAACCCAACTAGTAGGGGCTGCTGAACAACCCAACAATGAAATACGTACAAAGATCAACATATGTACAGGGACCACGGCCAAGAAGAATCGGGGCGAGCAAATCTAGCAAAGGCCATCTAGCTTCCCTAGCGCACTCCCTCATTCAAGTGTCATCTTCAATGCCCGCGAATTAATGATCCAACATCCGCTCTCTCATGATTATCATAACTACACCATGAAGACAAACAATAATGGTCCAAGGTCCCCTTCACCTATAAATATCGTACATGCGAGTCATTTGAGACCACGCTCTATTGATCAAAAGAAAGCTCTCAAGCACTTTGCACTTTCTCTCATTGAAAGATTTGAAATCAATCTCTCGTGATTGTGCAAATCACGAATTGTGTAAATTCAACACTCACTCTCAAACACCAACTTCCGGCACTATTTCTGCGACCGTCCAAGACCTCGGGAACTCTATTAACAACTGAGACTTACTCTCACGCCGGATGGTTTGAGTCGGGACAATCCCCGACTCCGTTCACGGTGTTTGTTCATCTTTGACAGGTTATTTCAATTCTAAGCTAGATATTCAAGACGTACGTATCTACGCATTCGTAATTTTGACAAGATCACCGTACTTTGGCGTGATCAGGATATGAATTTATTAAAATTTTAAACGAAAAATAATCGTGATACAAGGAGTAGTTTGCCTCTTTTTGAAAAACATACCACAAAATTATTCTTTGGTAAAAGTTAACATGTGCACGGGTACCATTGGAACTTTAATATGGATAGATTTTAAGACAAACTTACTATATTTAGGGTCTAAAGTTTGTAAAAATTTTCGATAATATAATTAATAGTTTCTCTCGAATAAAGTACATCTACAAATGAAAGTAAAGGCTAAAGAATCTCTTCTCATTGGGTCAAAGTATAAATTCTTGAATCTCTTCCCATTGGGGTAAAGAATAAAAGCTTTAAATCTCCTTTTCCTCAGACCAAGTATTAAAAATAAGGGGATAAATGCAAATCTAGCCAGGTGAATGAGCTTGGTCTGGATTATTTAAATCTCATACTCTGTTGCTCAAATAGAGGTAAGCTTTTCAATATTCTTATATTTATCATTATTTTGTATTACACATTTTATTTAGTTATACTTAATTTGATGACTAAAAGTAGTAAAGAACATCCAAAATAATTCCATATGCTAACCGATTATATTATCTTTCACCATATCTATAATTAGTAGTATGTCATATTTAGTCATTTCAGGTGTGTGGTACCAAGATTTAGAGGTTGAATGTAACACCCGCACTATTTGCACCATTCACATTCATTCTATGTTTATGCCTCTCACATTGACATCGTCATTTCATGTGCATAAATCATTCAAATATGCTTGCATTTGAATTTGTTGTTCACTTTTCAAGTGTATGGATATGTGTTATAAGTGTTGTGTAATCACACCTAGGGTGGCCAAAATGATCAAACCGAGGAAATAGAGACATTTAGAAGTGGGACAGGTCAGTAAGTTTGGCATGGCCGCGCAGCCTTTAGTGGCACGGCCGTGCGAGAGTGACACGGCCGTGCGCCTTTGCTTGACACGGTCGTGCAAGAGTGGCCAAACATTCCAGTAAGTTTGGCATGGCCGTGCAGCCTTTCTTGGCACGGCCGTGCGCGAGTGACACGGCCGTGCGCCTTTACATGACACGGCCGTGCGAAGCGCCAGACTCTGTTATTTTTGTTAGACGAAATTTTAAGTTATTGACCATTTGACTTGATCTCAAAGGCTGAGATCAAGCCACGATCAAGGCATGGAAAGTCAGATTTGTTTAGTCACCTTAAGTCCTTTGGAGAGTCAAGACTCTCTCCATAACTCTATATTCAACCTTGGCAAAGAAAGAGAGAAAGAGAGAAGAGTTTGTGCAAGAAGATCCTTGTTTCTTGCTCAATTGAAGACCAAATCACAATCCAACACCACCATTGTGAAGCTCTTGGCTAGGAGAAGCCATTCATAACCTTGCATGTAACTTTGCTTGGATTGAATCTTCAAGTAGTAAGCTACTATCCCTTGTTCTTCCTCAATTATGAATTGTTATTCATATAATACCTTGAATTTTATGTGCCTTATATATGTCTAATTGCTTGAATAACATGTTAGTTTAGTTATGCCTTAATTCTTGATACAAATCCTAATCTTTGTTACATCTATTCGCAATGCATTAGTTGTTGTAGTTCTTGTAAATTTCATGTTGTTTATGTGTTACTTGTTTAGCATGGGTTTTTAGGACTTTTCGGAGACCTTTGCTTAGTGTTTTAACTTCACCTAAGTGTTAGAACCATCTTGGGACTATTGGACATCATTTTGGGACTTTTCTAGAGCACATTTCGTGAATTTGGGTGCACTGGAGCATGTGCGAGCGCTCAAAAGACAGAAAGTTAGGATTTTGCAAACTGAGTGATGCGCGAGTGCCTAGGCGGCCGCGCCTCGTCCAGAGTGCCTGAACTCTATTTTTCTTGATTTTTCAAATTGGACCAATTCGCCCCTTGACCAACTTAAACGTACCAAAGGCCATTTGACCAGCCTAATACTCTCCTAAACCACCTAAGATGATTAAGAAACACATCACTTCTCTTCTTTATCCTTCCATGGTGTTTTGAGAGCTTGTGTGAGAGATACAAGGTGAGATTGGTGTGTGTGTGACTTGTCCTCTCAATCCAACCATCAATTCTTCCATGCAAGAACACCAAAAGGTTGCTAAGGACTAGGGGACTCCATTGCCAAGCTTTGATTTTAAATTCATTGGTGAAATATCTCTATATAAGGTAAGTTACTAAACCCCCTATGTATGTTAGAATTTGTTACATGTATGAATGTTTGTAAACATGCATGACTTGAATTGTTGTTAAATTCATGTTGAAAGGTTATGTTGATAAGAATTACATGTTAATATGTGTAAGACATGGTTTAGTTGGTTTAAATTGTGTAGAGATTGATAATCACCAAAGTAGTGAACTCAAGGACATGTTAGAGACTTTAAATGGTGAAAATTGCATATAGCACTTATACCCAATTTTATGAAATTAATGAATTGACACCAAAAGTGGATTTTTGGGAAGATTATAATTCTCCGAATCACTAGTTAAATTACTACGAAAATTAGAGTCTATTTGATATGGTTTTCAGTCCTCCGAGTATTTGATACTGGTATGTTAGAGACTTGTAAAGTAGCTCTAAAGTTGTGTTTTCGTGACTTTGAACAATATGTTTGGTGATTATATGTTGTAGAAAAATATAATCCACATGATGTTTGTCAAGTTCACTACTTTTGAACTTGACGGTTATTTGCATAAGTTGAGTAAGGTTACCTGCTTGTGTGTTGTGTAAGTCCAGCTGGCGTCGTCGTTGTTAATGTCATGGTGGGACGACCTATAGTCTTTACGAATGGGATTCGTGATCGCTATAAGTCGCCGTACCGGAGTGCACACACCCCTCTTCTGTTGGCCACAGTTGAGAAGTAGCCCCACTGTTATAGCAATACGCATGACTTTGGCTTGCTAGTAGAACTCGATGGGATCGGGGACGTCGATACCACATACACGGGTATCGAGGCACGTTTGGTTGTTTGTGTATTGCAGGAGCTACACAAGGTCGAAGAAAGAGATATGATATCCTTCTATAATATGGTTTATTTATAAGCACTTATGTGTTAACCAAAGTGCTATGTGAGTTGAATGAATGGTACATCAAGTATGATGATATATGTTGTGTTGTGGTATATAAATGCTAATGCCATGTTATGTTTACTGCTTGAGCATCATGCCATGCCATGTAGTTGCACTAGTAACTTACTGTGTCATTATGACTCACCTCGTTATGTGTTTATTTATTTTTCTTAGATCCAAGCCAACCCGGGAGCTCACGGTGAGATTGAGAAGGGATCACGTTAGCTTGCAGGTTGTCCACATTTGGTAGATCGAGGATCTACTTCTTAGTTAATTGTTTTCTTTTGGTAAGGACGAATGGTTGTGAAGTTACGTAAACTTTACTATGGGTAGAACTTGGTGTTATTGTATATTCTTTTGGTAGCCGACATATGTATGTCGTGCTCTTGTATGGTTTCGTTTTTAAAACAGTTTCTCTACCGAGCATGTTGTAGCTCGTGGTTATGTTTTGTTCCGGCATGTTGTGGCCGATGTTGTTGTAGTAGTTGTCTTTCCCGAGTTGTAAACTCGTGGTTGTTATTAGTTGCTTTCCGGCTTTGTTATCACCGAAGATTGTTCATACTTGTGTTAATCAGGTTATCAGTTGTGTTTTGTCAAAAGTACGGGTGGTTACGCCACGTGCTTTTCTTATTTGGTTGTGTCGTGTTGTTGTTTTGGCGACCCGACCTTGGTATTTCATATAGAGATCCGGGTCGGGGCGTCACAGTTGGTATCAGAGCTTATGTTAGCTATTCGCCAGGATAGGTTCCATGGCCTAGGTGGGTATGGTGTTTATTATTGAGATGTTAACGTCGAGTTGTGTAGGTTAAAATGGTGCGGACTAGGTTCGGAGCGAGTACCAGTCGGGTCGGTACGAGTGCCGGCGGGAATGATGGGAGAGGTGAGGATGTGAATCGACCACCTAATGTCCATCCTGAACTGAACCAGGAGAATCAGAATGCAAATATGACAGTTATGATGGGAAGGATGATGGAATTAATGAATCAGATGACTGAACGCTTGAATGGGGGAGCAACGACTACACCGGAAGTAGAAGCTCCACAACCGGAAGTCGAGATACCACAACCTGAGGTGAGGCCTAGAAATCATACTACTACACTGGAGCGTTTCTTGAAGATGAAACCACGTACCTTTCTGGGAGAGCCGGATGCCACGAAGGCTGAACTGTGGATTGAACACATAATCAAGATATTTGCAGCTTTGGGTTACAACGATGATGAGAAAGTCACCCTAGCTGTGTTTAAACTTGAAGGAGCGGCTGAGCATTGGTGGCAGGTATTACAGGGGAGCTGGGACTTGCGGGGAGAACCTCACAGTTGGTCCAATTTCTTGAGGGAATTCAAGGCACAATACATTCCGGAGGTAGTTCGAGAAAGAAGGGAAAGGGAGTTCTATGACTTGGAACAAGGCAGTATGACGGTGGCACAATATTCGGCCAAGTTCACAGAATTGGCTCGATATTGTAGTCACTTGGTTCCTACGGAGGCGAAGAAGGCACAAAAGTTCATCAAGGGCTTGAAAACAGCGTACAGGAAACAGTTGTTATCCTTACAGCTTGCTGATTATAGAAGTGCTGTGGATCGGGCTTATGGTATTGAAAGCGACATAGAGGAGCATCGGGGAAGAAATTTGAACAACCTTCCGCAGGCATCACAGAACCAAGGGCGTGGGCAGAGTTCCGGTAACCGATATAGTGGTGGAAACAACAACCGCAGGGGGAATCAGAAAAGAGGACAATCCGAGGGGCAGCAGGGGCAACAATCTGGTGGGAGGAGTAAAAGTACCGCGTCTATCCAGGGTCCGCGGGGTACACCACAGATTTGTAGCTATTGTTCGAAGCTGGGACATTCGAAAGATAAGTGCTGGAGTAAGACAGGAAATTCGGTAGGGAATAGGTCGGGACAATGCTTCAATTGTGGGGAGGTTGGTCACATGAAGAGAGACTGCCCTAAATTGAAGAATAGTCAGGCTGGGAGCGTGAGTGTGCAGTCAAGTGGCACAAAGAGGGATAGTGATGGTAGACCTAAGGTCCAAGGTCGTGTGTTTGCGCTTGATCAGCGCGGTGTGCCGAAGTCTACGTCAGTTATAAGAGGTAGCCTTTCTGTCTTCGGTAGTAAAGCTCGAGTTCTTATAGATCCTGGCTCATCGCATTCATATGTTGCATCCCATTTTGTGAACAACTTGTGTGTGTTGCCCCAGTCTTTGTCGTTTGTGCTTGAGGTGTCTACCTCGTTGGGGGAACATATGTTGGCTTCGGATGTGTACCGAGCTTGTGATATACTTGTAGGTGATCACACTTTGCATGCTGATTTGGTAGTGTTACCCATACGTGATTTTGATGTGATACTTGGCATGGATTGGTTATGTGCATATCATGCTTTAGTAGATTGTCATAGAAAGAAAGTTACTTTTTCTATGTCGGGTGTGCCTGAATTTGTGTTTGTGGGTGATGCTGTTAAGAGTGGTTGACATGTTATATCTGCTTTAAAAGCTAGGAAATTGTTATCGCATGGTTGTGCGGGTTATTTGGCGTGTGTGGTTGATAGGAGTATTGCTACCCCAAAATTGGAAGAAGTCCCTGTGGTTTGTGAATTTTCTGATGTATTCTCTACTGATTATGCATTGCCTCTTGATAGAGAAATTGAATTTTGTATTGAATTTTTGCCGGGGACTACCCCAATTTCTAAAGCTCCGTATAGAATGGCACCGGTAGAATTGAAAGAATTGAAAAAACAGTTGCAAGAATTGCTTGACAGGGAGTTTATTAAACCGAGTGTATCACCGTGGGATGCGCTAGTATTGTTTGTTAGAAAGAAAGATGGTACCTTGAGATTGTGTATCGATTACAGGCAATTGAATCAGGTAACAATCAAGAACAAGTACCCTCTACCACACATTGATGATTTGTTCGATCAGCTACAGGGGGTCAGTGGTGTATTCCAAGCTAGACTTGAGAAGTGGTTATCACCAGTTGAAGGTGCGAGCTAAAGATGTTCCTAAAACAGCTTTTCGCACAAGGTATGGTCATTATGAGTTTGTGGTTATGCCATTCGGGTTGACAAATGCACCGGCAGTATTCATGGACTTGATGAATCTGGTGTTCCATGAGTATTTGGATTATTTTGTGGTAGTGTTCATCGACGACATTCTTGTGTATTCTAAATCTCGGGAAGAACATGTGCAACATTTGAGGTTGGTACTATCAGTCCTTCGGGAGAAGAAATTGTTTGCCAAATTTAACAAATGTGCTTTCTGGCTCGAAGAGGTTTCTTTTCTAGGGCATGTTGTCTCGAAAGATGGGATAGCGGTGGATTCGTCAAAGGTAGAAGCAATAACGAATTGGAAGAGACCAACTTCAGTGACTGAGATCCGAAGTTTCTTGGGTTTGGCGGGTTACTATCGGAGGTTCATTGAGGGGTTTTCAAAGGTTGCTACACCTATGACAAACTTAACAAAGAAGACAACACCGTTTGTATGGGATGATAAATGCGAGAACAGTTTCCAAGAGTTAAAGCGACGATTGACAACAGCTCCTGTATTGGCATTGCCTTGTGGTGACAATAACTTCATGATTTACAGCGATGCATCTAAGGAAGGTTTGGGTTGTGTGCTTATGCAAAATGGGAAGGTGATCGCATATGCTTCGAGGAAGTTAAAGGATGCGGAACGGAACTATCCTACCCATGATCTAGAATTGGCCGCGATTATGTTTGCGTTGAACAAATGGAAACATTATCTTTACGGGGCAAAATTTGAAGTCTTCACGGATCATAAGAGCTTCAAGTACCTTTTCTCGTAAAAAGAGTTGAACATGAGACAGCGCCGATGGATGGAAAAGCTAAAGGACCACAATTGTACGATTCTTTACCACCCAGGAAAGGCAAACGTAGTCATGGATGCTTTGAGTAGGAAATTGTACATGTCATGTATGATGGTTCGTGAGTGGAAGACATTGGAGGACTTAAGGGATTGGAGCCCTAGGGAGACGGAGCGTGGTGTGATCTTTACGAATGTCCGAGCTACCCCAATTTTGTTGCAACGAATTAAAGAAGCTCAGGTTAGTGACCCGGAGTTTGAGAAGTTGATGGGACAGCTGAATGAAGGTAAGACACTTAACTTTGCGATGAACAGAGATGGTATCTTGACCTTTCACGGGAGAGTTTGTGTTCCGTCGAATGAGACTGTAAAACGGCAAGTACTTGATGAAGCTCACAAGGCTAAGTATACAATACATCCAGAAAGTACAAAAATGTATAGGGATTTGAAGAAGCAGTTTTGGTGGAATGGTATGAAACGAGAGATAGCGGAGTGTGTATCTAGGTGCTTGACATGTCAACAAGTGAAAGCTGAACATCAAAGGCCCGCGGGGTTATTACAACCATTGGAGATTCTAGAATGGAAGTGGGAACATATTACGATGGATTTTGTGACAGGGTTGCCGCGTACTCGTCGGGGCTTTGACGCCGTTTGGGTTGTTGTGGATAGGTTAACTAAATCAACTCATTTTATACCTATTGCGATGACTTATTCTTTGAATTAATTGGCGGCATTGTACATTCAAGAGATAGTTAGATTACATGGAGTACCGGTTAGTATTGTGTCAGATTGGGACCCAAGGTTTACATCGAGATTTTGGGGAGCATTACAAGAGGCTATGGGAACGAAGTTAAACTTTAGCACGGCTTTTCACCCTCAATCGGATGGGCAATCGGAAAGATTAATACAAGTACTCGAGGATATGCTACGTGCGTGTGCAGTAGATTTTAAGGGAAGTTGGGATTCACAATTACCTTTAGCGGAGTTTGCTTACAATAACAGCTTCCAAGCAAGTATCGAGATGGCACCTCACGAAGCACTATATGGGCGGAAATGTAGATCGCCGATTTGTTGGGATGAAGTCGGTGAGGCTAGAATTTGGGGGTCAGAATTGGTGCAACAGTCGGTGGAAAGTGTGAGGATAATTCGGGATAGATTACTTACCGCTCAAAGCCGACAGAAAAGTTATGCGGATAATCGGAGAAGGGATCTTGAGTTCCAGGTGGGTGACTATGTATTCCTTAAAGTATCGTCGCGTAGGGGTACCAAGAGGTTTGGGAAGAAAGGTAAACTATCACCTCGTACATAGGGCCTTTTGAGATACTTGAGAGGGTTGGCACATTGGCCTATCGACTTGCATTGCCACCATCTTTGTCAGAGATTCATAATGTCTTTCACGTATCAATGCTTCGAAAGTACATGAAAGATGAGTCACATGTGTTGGAGTACGAAGAGATCACCTTTGAGCCCGATTTGTCGTATGTAGAACAACCAGTGAGGATTCTCGACACTAAGGAGCAAATATTGCGAACCAAACGAATTCCGCTTGTTAAGGTGTTGTGGAGAAACCATGAGATTGAAGAGGCTACGTGGGAGACCGAGGTTGAGATGCGGGAGAAATACCCCCAGTTATTCGATAGACTTGGTAAGGAATTTAGTGGCTAAATTCTTTTAAGGGGGAGAGGGTGTAATACCCTGAATTTTATGTGCCTTATATATGTCTAATTGCTTGAATAACATGTTAGTTTAGTTATGCCTTAATTCTTGATACAAATCCTAATCTTTGTTACATCTATTTGCAATGCATTAGTTGTTGTAGTTCTTGTAAATTCCATGTTGTTTATGTGTTACTTGTTTAGCATGGGTTTTTAGGACTTTTCGGAGACCTTTGCTTAGTGTTTTAACTTCACCTAAGTGTTAAAACCATCTTGGGACTATTGGGCATCATTTTGGGACTTTTCTAGAGCACATTTCGTGAATTTGGGTGCACTAGAGCATGGGCGAGCGCTCAAAAGACAGAAAGTTGGGATTTTGCAAACTGAGTGATGCGCGAGCGCTTAGGCGGGCGCCTCGTCTAGAACGCCTGAACTGTGTTTTTCTTGATTTTTCAAATTGGACCAATTCGCCCCTTGACCAACTTAAACGTACCAAAGGCCATTTGACCAGCCTAATACTCTCCTAAACCACCTAAGATGACTAAGAAACACATCACTTCTCTTCTTTATCCTTCCATGGTGTTTTGAGAGCTTGTGTGAGAGATACAAGGTGAGATTGGTGTGCGTGTGTCTTGTCCTCTCAATCCAACCATCAATTCTTCCATGCAAGAACACCAAAAGGTTGCTAAGGACTAGGGGACTCCATTGCCAAGCTTTGATTTTAAATTCATTGGTGAAATATCTCTATATAAGGTAAGTTACTAAACCCCCTATGTATGTTAGAATTTGTTACATGTATGAATGTTTGTAAACATGCATGACTTGAATTGTTGTTAAATTCATGTTGAAAGGTTATGTTGATAAGAATTACATGTTAATATGTGTAAGACATGGTTTAGTTGGTTTAAATTGTGTAGAGATTGATAATCACCAAAGTAGTGAACTCAAGGACATGTTAGAGACTTTAAATGGTGAAAATTGCATATAGCAATTATACCCAATTTTATGAACTTAATGAATTGACACCAAAAGTGGATTTTGGGAAGATTATAATTCTTGAATCACTAGTTAAATTACTATGAAAATTAGAGTCTATTTGATATGGTTTTCATCCTCGAGTATTTGATACTGGTATGTTAGAGACTTGTAAAGTAGCTCTAAAGTTGTGTTTTCGTGACTTTGAACAATATGTTTGATGATTATATGTTGTAGAAAAATATAATCCACATGATGTTTGTCAAGTTCACTACTTTTGAACTTGACGGTTATTTGCATAAGTTGAGTAAGGTTACCTTGTGTGTTGTGTAAGTCCAACGGCGTTGTCGTTGTTAATGTCATGGTGGGACGATCTATAGTCTTTACAAATGGGATTCGTGATCGCTATAAGTCGCCGTCGGAGTGCACACACCCTCTTGTTGGCCACGGTTGAGAAGTAGCCCCATTGTTATAGCAATACGCATGACTTTGGCTTGCTAGTAGAACTCGATGGGATCGGGGACGTCGATACTACATACACGGGTATCGAGGCACGTTTGGTTGTTTGTGTATTGCAGGAGCTACACAAGGTCGAAGAAAGAGATATGATATCCTTCTATAACATGGTTTATTTATAAGCACTTATGTGTTAACCAAAGTGCTATGTGAGTTGAATGAATGGTACATCAAGTATGATGATATATGTTGTGTTGTGGTATATAAATGCTAATGCCATGTTATGTTTACTGCTTGAGCATCATGCCATGCCATGTAGTTGCACTAGTAACTTACTGTGTCATTATGACTCACCCTGTTATGTGTTTATTTGTTTTCCTTAGATCCAAGCCAACCCGGGAGTTCACGGTGAGATCGAGAAGGGATCACGTTAGCTTGCAGGTTGTCCACGTTTGGTAGATCGAGGATCTACTTCTTAGTTAAATGTTTTCTTTTGGTAAGGACAAATGGTTGTGAAGTTACGTAAACTTTACTATGGGTAGAACTTGGTGTTATTGTATATTCTTTTGGTAGCCGACATATGTATGTCGTGCTCTTGTATAGTTTCATTTTTAAAATAGTTTCTCTACCGAGCATGTTATAGCTCGTGGTTATGTTTTGTTCCGGCATGTTGTGGCCGATGTTGTTGTAGTAGTTGTCTTTCCCGAGTTGTAAACTCGTGGTTATTATTAGTTGCTTTCCAGCTTTGTTATCGCCGAAGATTGTTCATACTTGTGTTAATCAGGTTATCAGTTGTGTTTTGTCGAAAGTACGAGTGGTTATGCCACGTGCTTTTCTTATTTGGTTGTGTCGTGTTGTTGTTTTTGCGACCCGACCTTGGGATTTCGTATAGAGATCCGGGTCGAGGCGTCATAATTCATCTTGGACTTGTTATTTGATGAAATATGTTAGAAATCATCAATTTTGAGTATGTTTGACTATGTTGACTTGTTAAATTCGTGGTTGAATTTTTGGGTGTGTTTGGAGACTCATGTTTACATGTTAGAAATGTGAAATATGACTAGTAATTGTTAAGTTTACGGTATGATTAATTTGCGTAAACTCGAACTCATTAGAAACCAAAAATGACTCTAACGAAGTTCATTAGGATTTCATAATTTATGAGACCTCGTGTGTGATTTGGGAATTCTTGGATGATTCGAGTGATTCGTGTGGAAAGTTGGTTACACCGGTTGTGTGTATTGATGTTACGTAAATTGTCGTAATGTTTATAAGTTGATTATTTGTGGTGTGGGAATATTATAACTCACTTGTGACATTCGTATCATTGTTGATTGTTATTGTTGTGGTATACTCCCTACTTTGGAGTATGACCTTTTATTTTAAATGTCGAGTAAACATCTACTTGTGCATTTAGTTAAGTCCATGGCATATGTGTTGGCGGTGTATTGACGCTCGATTATTGCGGGAGCTGGGGCTACGTAATAGTCGAAGGCCAATAAATCGGGCCTCGCCCTACCGTTGGCCACGGTAGGGGTATAGTGCCATTTGTTGTACGAAAAAAATGCAACCATGGTAAGCTATATCCGTGGTTGATTCTTAGGTTGTAGGGACCGAGATCACCCGTCGACGTGAATACAGAAGATGGTTCACACTGTGTTATGTTATTTGGTTTTCTTGATCGAGCACGTCAACAACGGCTCTACATTTGGTATTATATTGGTTGGTTTGTTGGAAGTATTGGTTTGGTCGGAGGTGTATCTCGGCGCCGTAACCTTTGTAACTTGTTTACTTATGTGTTTCCTGTATAAGCGAATGTTGGTCACGGTTTCCAACCGGTATAGGACGGTTGGCGATCGTTGAGCCTCTCGTGTAGTATGGGGTTGTTTGGCTATGTGCAATACATGTTGCTTTCGTTATGTATTGAGACTGTTTCGTGATGGCATGAATACTTGATACATTTATTGTCTTGCATCTAGCATGCCATATTGTTGCATTAGTAGCTTATTGAGTTTCGACTCACCCCGTTTCGTGTTTATTTATTTTCCTTAGATCAAGGGCCGGCGAGGAATCCCTAGTTGCTCGAGTTCTGTTCCAGTCGATCGTCTTCTTTTGGTAGTGCACCTTGTGCCTAGTATTTTCTTTTGGTGAGGCTGAGGGTGTACTTGTTATTTAAACAATGTATTTGTTGGGTAGTAGTTTCGTTTGTTACTTCTTATATCCTTTTGTTAAGCCGGCATGGTTGCCATGTTGATGTATATATCTATTAACTTTCAATTCTGCACACTCTGATATGGTTTATACATGTACCGAGCCTGTTAGCTCGAGTTTGTTGTTGCTAGCTAACGTGTTGTTTCTCCGGCTTGTTTCGCCGTTGAGGTTTAGTATTGTTTTAAAGGTCTTGTTGTTTTAAAGAAAACTTACACGTGCGTTACACGGTTTTCTCATGACTTTGCATTCTTTTTAAAAGGAGTTTTTGAGATGCTACTTTTGTGTTTCCCCATTTACTCGCGGACCGAACGAGATTCACATCGGATCTCGGGTCGGGTTGCGATAGTTGGTATCAGAGCATAAGTTAGCTAGCCGGGAGAGAATCTTTGGCTTAGGAGGGTTGGTTTGTGTTTAAGTCGTTAACGTCGAGTGTTTATTGCAGGTGTTTAATCATGGTTGAGACTAGACATGGTGCTATTACTGAGGAAGGTGGCTCGAGTGGGGCCGGGATTACTTCAGCTGAACAGAGTAATACTCCACCACCTACACAGCCTAGAGTTCAACCTACGGGACAGCCGGAAGTTCAGCCTGAGATACCGGTAAATCCGAATGAGGGAATTGTGAATATGATGCAAGGGTTTATGTAATCGATGATGGAGATGAATATGCAAAACATAGAGTTGCAAAGACAGACAGGCTATGACAGGTTTGGGACATGCAGGAGGTCACAGGATAGCCCAACCAGCTGGGGGCAATGGGGACTATGATCGGAGATTAGGGAGATTCCTGAAAATGAAGCCTCGAAGCTATGACGGCGAACCGGATCCAATGAAGGCGGAAAGGTGGATTGAGTCAATCGAGAAAATATTTGCAGCAATTGACTGTACTGACGGTGATAAGGTCAAGTTTGTAGCTTTTAAGTTAGAGAACGCCGCTGAACATTGGTGGCGGGTGCTTGAAGCAAGTTGGGTGCAGGAAGGTGTGGATCGAACATGGGAACTCTTCTTACGACAGTTCAGAAACCATTTTGTCCCTGATGTGGTACAAGCTAAAAAGGAGGTAGAGTTTCTTAGCCTTGAACAAGGAACGTTATAAGTGGGTCAATATTCTGCTAGGTTCACAGCATTGGGACGGTATTGCTCACACTTAATTCCAACGGAAGAGAAGAAAGTGTATCGTTTTGTCAAGGGTTTGAGGACGGAGTACCCGGAAGCAACTTTTACCGCTTGATCTGTCAAGTTACCAAAGCGCAGTGGATAAAGCTTACAAGATTGAATATGACATCGAGGAGCATCGGAGTAAACCAAGTAACACAGTGGGAAACCAGCAGGCATCACAGCAAAATTGGAAGGGACAGAATGTAGGCGGGACTTCGAGTAAAGGAAAGAATGTGAATTGTCAGACAGGCCAAGCGTGGCAGCAACCAGGAGGCCAAGGACAACGAGAATTGAGATTTGTTTGTAACTTTTGCAAGAAGTCGGGGCACACTGAAGAGAGGTGTTGGATGAAACAGGGTAGGTGCTTGTTATGTGGTGACGACAAATATTATCAAAAAGACAGTCCGAGAAACAAAGGGTTACCTCAAGGTGGTGTACAACAAAATTCGGGGGTGAAAAGGAACAACGACGGTCGACCGAGGGTCCAGGGTCGAGTGTTCGCTTTAGATCAGAGGGGTGTTCCTGATGCTCCCAACATTATAGGAGGTACTTTGTTTGTCTCGAGAGAGCGAGCCCGAGTACTTATAGATCCAGGGTCATCACATTCCTACATTGCATCTCACTTTGCATGCCATTTGCATTCCATGCCTAAATTATTGTCTTATATGTTAGAGGTGTCTACTCCGATGGGAGAGTGCCTAGTTGCTTCTGATGTTCATCGTACATGTGAAGTTGTCATTGATGGCCATGTTTTGCTTGCGGATTTAGTAGTTTTGCCCATCCGTGATTTTGATGTCATTTTGGGTATAGATTGGTTGCACACTCATCATGCAATAGTTGATTGTCGTAAGAAAGTTGTCACTTTTGAATTGCCTGATATGCCTTCGTTTATGTTTGAGGGTGATAAATGCATGAGTGGTATTCATATGATTTCGGCTTTGAAGGCTCGAAAATTATTATCACATGGGTGTACTGGGTATTTGGCTTGTGTAGTTGATAAATCAAAGAAATTAGTTGTGTTGGAGGATGTTCCAATTGTGCGTGAATTTCCGGATGTATTTTCGACTGAGTATGATTTGCGGCCGGATAGGGAGTTGGAGTTTTGTGTTGAATTATTGGCAGGTACCGCTCCATTGTCAAAGGCACCGTATCGCATGGCACCGGCAGAATTAAAAGAATTAAAAGCACAATTGGAGGAATTGCTGAATCGGTATTTTATTAGGCCGAGTGTATCGCCGTGGGGTGCACCGGTACTGTTTGTAAGGAAGAAAGACGGCTCTTTGAGATTGTGCATTGATTATAGGGAGTTAAACCAAGTGACTATCAAGAACAAGTATCCTCTTCCATACATTGATGATCTATTTGACCAACTTCAGGGTTCCGTCGTGTACTCCAAATTTGATCTCAGAAGTGGTTACCATCAACTGAAGGTTAGGGCGAAAGATATACCGAAGACGGCATTTCGGACTCGATACGGGCACTTCGAGTTTGTGGTAATGCCATTTGGGTTGACGAATGCACCAGCTGTGTTTATGGATCTAATGAATAGAATTTTCTTGCCTTATCTGGATTGTTTTGTAGTGGTATTCATCGATGATATTCTTGTGTACTCAAAATCCCGGGAGGAGCACGAGAAACATTTGAGGTTAGTATTGTCGGTATTGTGGGAAAAGAAGTTATATGCGAAGTTTAGTAAGTGTGCTTTTTGGCTCGAGGAGATTTCTTTTCTAGGCCATGTTGTTTCGGGTAATGGTATTTCGGTGGATCCAATTAAGATTGAGGCAGTGGTGAATTGGAAAAGACCCGAGTCGGTAACGGAGATTCGAAGCTTCTTGGGTTTGGCGGGTTATTATCGGAGGTTCATTGAAGGGTTTTCTGAAATTGCAACTCCGATGACGAACTTAACACAAAAGAATAAACCCTTTGTATGGGATGATAAATGCGAAGCGAGTTTCCAAGAGCTGAAAAAGAGGTTGACCACGGCTCCGATCTTGGCACTACTGAATGGACAGGATGGGTTAGTTATATACAGTGATGCTTCGAAAGAGGGTTTGGGTTGTGTCTTAATACAGAATGGGAGAGTGATAGCGTATACTTCTCGAAAGTTGACTCCATTTGAACAGAATTATCCAACCCATGACCTTGAGTTAGCTGCGATCATCTTTGCTCTACACAAGTGGAAACATTACCTTTACGGAGCTAAGTTTGAAGTTTTCACCGATCACAAGAGTCTTACGTACATATTTTCTCAAAAGGAGTTGAACAATAGACAGCGGAGATAGATGGAACGACTTAAGGATCACGATTGTACTATCTTGTATCATCCAGGGAAAGCTAACGTAGTAGCGGATGCACTTAGCCGAAATGCGTACATGTCTTTCTTGATGACTCGTGAATGGAAAATGCTTGAGGATGTTCGAGATTGGGATCCTTGTAGATCGAGGCAGGGAGTGATTTTTGCTAACCTTCGGGCTATGCCAGTATTGATCCAAAGAATTAAAGAAACACAAGAGGACGACCCGGAATTGAAGACATTGATTGATGGGCTGAATGAAGGAAAGACAACAGATTTCACGAAGAACAGTGATGGTGTCCTTATGTTTCGAAATAGAGTTTGCGTACCGGCAATTGACGAAGTTAAAAGATAAGTATTAGAGGAGGCTCACAAGTCTAGATATACTATTCATCCGGGGAGTACTAAGATGTATCAAGACTTGAAGAAGAACTTTTGGTGGAGTGGTATGAAGCGAGAAGTAGCCGAGTTTGTATCAAAGTGCTTAACTTGTCAAAGAATTAAAGCGGAACATCAACTACCGGCAGGATTGTTACAATCATTGGAGATTTCGGAATGGAAATGGGAGAACATAGCGATGGATTTTGTGACAGGGTTGCCATGGACTCGTAGAGGTCATGATGCAGTTTGGGTTATTATTGACAGGTTGACCAAGTCGGCACATTTCCTTCCTATTGCGATGACTTACACGATGGATAAACTTGCTACCTTGTATATATAGGAGATTGTGAGGTTACATGGGGTGCCGGTTAGCATAGTGTCGGATCGAGATCCACGGTTCACTTCACGATTTTGACAATCACTTCAGAATGCTTTGGGTACAAAGTTAACTCTTAGCACGACATTTCATCCACCAACAGACGGACAATCTAAGAGGACCATACAGATACTTGAGGACATGTTGCGAGCTTGTTCGATGGATTTCAAAGGGATTTGGGATTCATACATACCATTGATAGAGTTTGCATACAACAACAGCTATCAATCAACTATTGAGATGGCTCCTTATGAAGCTCTATATGGAAGAAAGTGTCGTTCTCCAATTTGTTGGGATGAAGTCGGCGAAGCAAAGTTATGGGGTCCTGACATGGTTCATGAATCAGTTGGGAGTGTGAAGCTTATCCGGGAAAGGTTAAAAACGACTCAGAGTCGGCAAAAGAGTTATGCGGATCATCGGCGAAGGGACCTTGAATTCGAGGTAGGTGATCATGTGTTTTTGAAGGTTTCGCCACGAATAAGGGTCAAGAGGTTAGGTAAGAAAGGAAAATTGACTCCAAGGTTCATTGGTCCGTTTAAAATTTTGGAAAGGGTTGGAAAGTTGGCCTATAGACTTGCCCTACCACTGTCGATGTCGGGCGTTCATGCGGTGTTTCATGTGTCTATGTTGAGGAAGTACTTATCGGATGCATCGCACATATTGGAGTATGAGCCAGTAGACTTGACACCCGATCTTTCCAATGTTGAACAACCCGTGAGAATACTCGACACAAAAGAACAAGTGTTGAGGTCGAAATCTATTCCCCTTGTGAAGGTATTGTGGAGGAGTCATAACATCGAGGAGGCTGCTTGGGAATTGGAACAAGAGATGCGTGATAAGTACCCTTCATTATTTGTTGAGTTTGGTAAGTAAATTCGCGGTTGAATTTATTCTAAGGGGGTGAGGATGTAACACCCGCACTATTTGCACCATTCGCATTCATTCTATGTTTATGCCTCTTACATTGACATCGTCATTTCATGTGCATAAATCATTTAAATATGTTTGCATTTGAGTTTGTTGTTCACTTTTCAAGTGTATGGATATGTGTTATAAGTGTTATGTAATCACACCTAGGGTGGCCAAAATGATCAAACCGAGGAAATAGAGACATTTGAAGTGGGACTGGATAGTAAGTTTGGCACGACCGCGCAGCCTTTAGTGGCACGGCCGTGCGAGAGTGACACGGCCGTGTGCCTTTGCTTGACACGGCCGTGCAAGAGTGGCCAAACATTCCAGTAAGTTTGGCACGGCCGTGCAGCCTTTCTTGGCACGGCCGTGCGCCTTTACATGACACGGCCGTGCGAAGCGCCAGACTCTGTTATTTTTGTTAGATGAAATTTTAAGTTATTGACCATTTGACTTGATCTCAAAGGCTGAGATCAAGCCACGACCAAGGCATGGAAAGTCAGATTTGTTTAGTCACCTTAAGTCCTTTAGAGAGTCAAGACTCTCTCCATAACTCTATATTCAACCTTGGCAAAAAAAGAGAGAAAGAGAGAAGAGTTTGTGCAAGAAGATCTTTGTTTCTTGCTCAATTGAAGACCAAATCACAATCCAACACCACCATTGTGAAGCTCTTGGCTAGGAGAAGCCATTCATAACCTTGCATGTAACTTTTCTTGGATTGAATCTTCAAGTAGTTAGCTACTATCCCTTGTTCTTCCACAATTATGAATTGTTATTCATCTTGGACTTGTTATTTGATGAAATATGTTAGAAATCATCAATTTTTAGTATGTTTGACTATGTTGACTTGTTAAATTCGTGGTTGAATTTTTGGGTGTGTTTGGAGACTCATGTTTACATGTTAGAAATGTGAAATATGACTAGTAATTGTTAAGTTTACGGTATGATTAATTCGCGTAAACTCGAACTCATTAGAAACCAAAAATGACTCTAACGAAGTTCGTTAGGATTTCATAATTTATGAGACCTCGTGTGTGATTTGGGAATTCTTGGATGATTCGAGTGATTCGTGTGGAAAGTTGGTTACACCGGTTGTGTGTATTGATGTTACGTAAATTGTCGTAATATTTATAAGTTGATTATTTGTGGTGTGGGATTATTATAACTCACTTGTGACATTCGTATCATTGTTGAATGTTATTGTTGTGGTATACTCCCTACTTTGGAGTATGACCTTTTATTTTAAATGTCGAGTAAACATCTACTTGTGCATTTAGTTAAGTCCATGGCATATGTGTTGGCGGTGTATTGACGCTCGATTATTGCGGGAGCTGGGGCTACGTAATAGTCGAAGGCCAATACATCGGGCCTCGTCCTACCGTTGGCCACTGTAGGGGTATAGCGCCATTTGTTGTACGGAATAAACGTAACCATGGTAAGCTATATCCGTGGTTGATTCTTGGGTTGTAGGGAACGAGATCACCCGTCGACGTGAATACAGAAGATGGTTCACACTGTGTTATGTTATTTGGTTTTCTTGATCGAGCACGTCAACAACGGCTCTACATTTGGTATTATATTGGTTGGTTGGTTGGAAGTATTGGTTTGGTCGGAGGTGTACCTCGGCGCCGTATCCTTTGTAACTTTGTTTACTTATGTGCTTCCTGTATAAGCGAATGTTGGTCACGGTTTCCAACCGGTATGGGACGGTTGGCGATCGTTGAGCCTCTCGTGTAGTATGGGGTTGTTTGGCTATGTGCAATACATGTTGCTTTCGTTATGTATTGAGACTGTTTCGTGATGGCATGAATACTTGCTACATTTACTGTCTTGCATCTAGCATGCCATATTGTTGCATTAGTAGCTTATTGAGTTTCGACTCACCCCGTTTCATATTTATTTGTTTTCCTTAGATCAAGTGCTGACGAGGAATCCCTAGTTGCTCGAGTTCTTTTTCAGTCGATCGTCTTCTTTTGGTAGTGGACCTTGTGCCTAGTATTTTCTTTTGGTAAGGCCGAGGGTGTACTTGTTATTTAAACAATGTATTTGTTGGGTAGTAGTCTCGTTTGTTACTTCTTATATTCTTTTGTTATGCCGGCATGGTTGCCGTGTTGATGTATATATCTATTAACTTTCAATTCCGCACACTCTGATATGGTTTATACATGTACCGAGCTGTTAGCTCGAGTTTGTTGTTGCTAGCTAACGTGTTATTTTTCCGGCTTGTTTCGCCGTTGAGGTTTAGTATTGTTTTAAAGGTCTTGTTGTTTTAAAGAAAACTTGCACGTGCATTACAGGGTTTTCTTAAGACTTTGCATTCTTTTTAAAAGGAATTTTTGAGATGCTACTTTTATGTTTCCCCGTTTACTCGCGGACCGAACGAGATTCACATCGGATCTCGGGTCGGGTTGCGACAGTTGGTATCAGAGCATAAGTTAGCTAGCCAGGAGAGAATCTTTGGCTTAGGAGGGTTGGTTGTGTGTTTATGTCGTTAATGTCGATTGTTTATTGCGGTGTTTAATCATGGTTGAGACTAGACATGGTGCTATTGCGAGGAAGGTGGCTCGAGTGGGGCCGGGATTACTTGTGAGCAGTAATACTCCACCACCTACACAGCCTAGAGTTCAACCTACGGGACAGCCGAAAGTTCAGCCTGAGATACCGGTAAATCCGAATGAGGGAATTGTGAATATGATGCAAGGGTTTATGGAATCGATGATGGAGATGAATAGGCAAAACATAGAGTTGCAAAGACAGGCTATGGCGTGTTTGGGACAAGCGGAGGTCACGGATAGCCCAACTAGTGGGGCAATGGGGACTATGATCGGAGATTAGGAGATTCTGAAAATGAAGCCTCGAAGCTATGACGGCGAACCGGATCCAATGAAGGCGGAAAGGTGGATTGAGTCAATCGAGAAAATATTTGCGGCAATTTTGTACCAACGGTGATAAGGTCAAGTTTGCGCTTTTAAGTTAGAGGACGCCGTGACCATTGGTGGCGGGTGCTTGAAGCAAGTTGGGTGCGGAAGGTGTGGATCGAACATGGGAACTCTTCTTACGCGGTTCGAAACCATTTTGTCCACGATGTGGTGCAAGCTAAAAAGGAGGTAGAGTTTCTTAGCCTTGAACAAGGAACGTTATCGGTGGGTCAATATTCGCTAGGTTCACGCATTGGCATGGTATTGCTCACACTTAATTCCAACGGAAGAGAAGAAAGTGTATCGTTTTGTCAAGGGTTTGAGGACGAGTACCGGAAGCAACTTTACCGCTTGATCCGCCAAGTTACCAAAGCGCAGTGGATAAAGCTTACAAGATTGAACATGACATCGAGGAGCATCGGAGTAATCCAAGTAACACAGGTGGAAACCAGCAGACATCACAAAGAAAATTTGAAGCGGCGTAATGTAGGCGGGACTTCGAGCAAAGGAAAGAATGTGAATCGTCGAGACGGCCAAGCGTGGCGGCCGGGAGGCCAAGGACAATGAGAATCGAGATTTGTTTATAACTTTTGCAAGAAGTTGGGGCACGAGAGGTGTTGGATGAAACAGGGTAGGTGCTTGTTATGTGGTGATGACAAACATTATCAAAAAGACAGTCCAAGAAACAAAGGGTTACCTCAAGGTGGTGTACAACAAAATTGGGGTGAAAAGGAACAACGACGGTCGGCCAGGGTCCGTGGTCGAGTGTTCGCTTTAGATCAGAGGGGTGTTTCTGATGCTCCCAATGTTATAGGAGGTACTTTGTTTGTCTCGAGAGAGCGAGCCCGAGTACTTATAGATCTAGGGTCATCACATTCCTACATTGCATCTCACTTTGCATGCCATTTGCATTCCATGCCTAAATTATTGTCTTATGTGTTAGAGAGTCTACTCAGATGGAGAGTGCCTAGTTGCTTCGATGTTCATCGTGCATGTGAAGTTGTCATTGATGGCCATGTTTTGCTTGCGGATTTAGTAGTTTTGCCCATCCGTGATTTTGATGTCATTTTGTGTATGGATTGGTTGCACACTCATCATGCAATAGTTGATTGTTGTAAGAAAGTTGTCACTTTTGAATTGCTTGATATGCCTTCGTTTATGTTTGAGGGTGATAAATGTATGAGTGGTATTCATATGATTTCGGCTTTGAAGGCTCGAAAATTATTATCACATGGGTGTACTGGGTATTTGGCTTGTGTAGTTGATAAATCAAAGAAAGTAGTTGTGTTGGAGGATGTTCCAATTGTGCGTGAATTTTTGGATGTATTTTCGACTGAGTATGATTTGCCTCCGGATTGGGAGTTGGAGTTTTGTGTTGAATTATTGGCGGTACCGCTCCATTGTCAAAGGCACCGTATCGCATGGCAAGCGAATTGAAAGAATTAAAAGCACAAATGGAGGAATTGCTGAATCGGGGTTTTATTAGGCCGAGTGTATCGCCGTGGGGTGCACAGTGCTTGTTTGTAAGGAAGAAAGACGGCTCTTTGAGATTGTGCATTGATTATAGGGAGTTGAACCAAGTGACTATCAAGAACAAGTATCCTCTTCCACACATTGATGATCTATTTGACCAACTTCAGGGTTCCGTCGTGTACTCTAAATTTGATCTCAGAAGTGGTTACCATCAACTGAAGGTTAGGGCGGAAGATATACCGAAGACGACATTTCGGACTCGATACGGGCACTTCGAGTTTGTGGTAATGCCATTTGGGTTGACGAATGCACCAGCTGTGTTTATGGATCTAATGAATAGAATTTTCTTGCCTTATCTGGATTGTTTTGTAGTGGTATTCATCGATGATATTCTTGTGTACTCAAAAGCCCGGGAGGAGCACGAGAAACATTTGAGGTTAGTATTGTCGGTATTGTGGGAAAATAAGTTATATGCGAAGTTTAGTAAGTGTGCTTTTTGGCTCGAGGAGATTTCTTTTCTAGGCCATGTTTTTCAGGTAATGGTATTTGGTGATCCAATTAAGATTGAGGCGGTGATGAATTGGAAAAGACCGAGTCGGTAACGGAGATTCAAGCTTCTTGGGTTTGGCGGGTTATTATCGGAGGTTCATTGAAGGGTTTTCTAAAATTGCAACTCCGATGACGAACTTAACACAAAAGAATAAACCCTTTGTATTCGATGATAAATGCGAAGCGAGTTTCCAAGAGCTGAAAAAGAGGTTGACCACGGCTCCGATCTTGGCACTACTGAATGGACAGGATGGGTTAATTATATACATTGATGCTTCAAAAGAGGGTTTGGGTTGTGTCTTAATGCAGAATGGGAGAGTGATAGCGTATGTTTCTCGAAAGTTGACTCCATTTGGACAGAATTATCCAACCCATGACCTTGAGTTAGCTGCGATCATCTTTGCTCTACACAAGTGGAAACATTACCTTTACGGAGCTAAGTTTGAAGTGTTCACCGATCACAAGAGTCTTAAGTACATATTTTCTCAAAAGGAGTTGAACAATAGACAGCGGAGATGGATGGAATGACTTAAGGATCACTATTGTACTATCTTGTATCATCCAGGAAAGCTAACGTAGTAGCGGATGCACTTAGCAGCGTACATGTCTTGCTTGATGACTCGTGAATGGAAAATGCTTGAGGATGTTCAAGATTGGGGTCCATGTAGATCGAGGGGAGTGATTTTTGCTAACCTTCGGGCTACGCCGATATTGATCTAAAGAATTAAAGAAACACAAGAGGACTAACGAATTGAAGACATTGATTGATGGGCTGAATGAAGGAAAGACAACAGATTTCACGAAGAACGATGATGGTGTCCTTATGTTTGAAATAGAGTTTGCGTCGGCAATTGTGAAGTTAAAGACAAGTATTAGAGGAGGCTCACAAGTCTAGATACACTATTCATCAGGGAGTACTAAGATGTATCAAGACTTGAAGAAGAACTTTGGTGGAGTGTTATGAAGTGAGAAGTAGCCGAGTTTGTTTCAACGTGCTTAACTTGTCAAAGAATTAAGCGGAACATCAACGCATATTGTTACAACCATTGGAGATTTCGGAATGGAAATGGGAGAACATAGCGATGGATTTTGTGACGGGGTTGCCATGGACTCGTAGAGGTCATGATGGTTTGGGTTATTATTGAGTTGACCAAGTCGGCACATTTCCTTCCTATTGCGATGACTTACGATGGATAAACTTTTTTTTGGTCAAAATATTGAATTCAAGCCATGACGAATTGAATTCTTCTTTTTATAATAAAAATAGTACAAACTTGAGGGGACAACCGGCTGGCCCTTATAAATGGGAGGACGGAGGAGCCTAACCTCGAAAAGGAAATACAATTAAACAAACAAAATTAAGAAACTCTAATGTGAGGAGTAGCATTAGCATCCAGATCGAAGGCCACGAGTAAACCTTGGCAAATCTGCGGAGGAAAATTCAGTATCTTCACGAGAGTCGCAAGCTAAATTAGCCAAACTATCGGCAACTTTGTTGGCTTCACGAAAACAATGCTTGAAGGTAAAGCGGTGAGCGATCGAATGTTAAGAAGATCTCGAAAGAAATAAGCAAACTTCCAAGGGGACGAATGACCCGAGACAAGGCAGTCATAGATGACTTTAGAATCCATCTCCATAATAACATCAAAATATCCATGATCCGAAAGCCAAATAACACCATAATGCAGGCTCTTATCTCGCTTCCGTATTAGATTAATGACCATAGAATCGAGAATAAGCAAAAATAATTTGACGAGAACTATCCCGCACAATACCTCCTCCACTACTGGCGGATTCCCCTTACTAGCACCATCGGAATTGAGTTTGAGCCCATCAAAAGGAGGCTTATTCCAAATAACTGCTGAATAAGAACCTCCTTGATACGATTTTACGGATTTTCAAGCAACCATTTCTCTCGGAGACATTCAAGTCTTTAGCTTGTAAAATAAGCGAAAAATCTTGCTTGATAGCTTGAATAATCCTCAAAGCGGGAAGCTGGAGTTATCGAAAAGCGCTTTGTTCTGAATTTCCAAAGATTCCACAAAATAATGGAAGGAAGAATAGAGCAACTCAAGGAACTTTCTGCCACCATGAAAAACAATCTTTGGGGTATCGAGCAAAACGTGGAAATAACGCCATATGTTGAATCAAAATGATTCCAAACTTCAGCCTATGTGGCTAAAAGAAACACATGATCAAAGGTTTCAATGTTTCGGACTCAAGAGCGGTTCGAAGCGAGAAAAACCTTTACTCCAAAGGCCTTCATCCAAAGGTAATTTCTTGCGGTTTAATTTCCAATGAAAAATGCGATTTGACGAGGAAGAAAAGGATGCCAAATAAAGCGGCGGACATCAAAGATGGATTCTTAGGTTTCACGAGGGAGAGCTGAAGCTAAAGAGAAGGATCCGAAGAGGAAAGAGCCCGGACGGTAAATCATCGAATGTGATGGAGATGCGCTGCCGATGATAGAATGAATGGAACTCGCAAAGCGGCAACGGCGGCTCGGTTATCAGCGGCTCGGGAACCGGCAACTTGGTTAACCGATTGGACACTTGGAAGAGGTCTTTAACGGCGGCTAAAGGGCAATCGAGATAGGCCGAAGGCTATGATGATCTCTAATCAGGTTATCATACCAAATAGAGCAATCTCCTTTGCCAATGATCCGAAAATATGAGGCTCGGTAATCATTCTTGCCTTGATCGACGCAACCAAACGTGAGAACCTTTAGCAAAAGCTAAAGTGGGATGAGAGTTAGCACAATATTTTGCTCGCAAGAACTTGGACCATAAATTGAGCTGAGTTCTAAAACGCCACCAAAGCTTAATACCATAAGCTTGAATGATATCCGATAAAGAAGAAATACCAATTCCTCCCTCAGACGTAGGTTGGCAACAAGACTTCAAGAAATCCAATGACTTTTATTTTTTCCTTCAAAGGACTGTAAAAAATTAGCTAGGATTCTTTCAATAGATGAAACCACCGGCGGGAGGATCCAAAGAAGCAACTTGATAGGTAGTGATGGAGTGCAACACATGTTTGATGAGAGTAAGACGTCCTGCTGGATTTAAAAAAGGGCTCATCCATGAAGAAATTTTATTCTAAAGTTTTAGAATCAGGCTATCAAAATACTGTTTTTTCTTCTGACCAAAATAAAGAGGACAACCAAGATAAATGATAGGGAGTTGACCGCTGAAAACCCAAAGTAGTAGCAATGGCTGAGATCATTGGAGAAAGATTAGGGTGCACATAGAAGAAGCTCTTGCGTTGATCAATTGACGACATCCTCTCATAATTATAGATTAACTCCTTGTGCTTTAAGAGAGAGTTTTTCGCCATTCAGAAAATAACTATGTCATCTGCAAATGCCAAATGAGAAACAATGGGACAGCCACTAATCGTCGAATAAACCACACCGGGCAATGAGAATGGAGCCTAGCAATACTACGACTAAACACCTCATTGCAATAATAAAAAGACTCGGAGAAAGAGGATCACCTTGGCGCAAACCTCGAGTGGAATGAAAGAACCCCGTAGGTTCCCATTAATCAAGACAGAAAACCGTTATCAGATAAAAGCGCCATATAAGGTCTATGAAAATCTCATGAAAGCCAAATTTCCGGAGAACCTTAGTTAAGAAAACCCAAGAGATACGATCAAACGCTTTGGCCATGTCTAGCTTAAGAACAATATTAGAACCTGTGACCTTTTTTCCCAAATGATGCATCATCTCCTGAGCCAGCAAGATATTATCTGGATCATTCTCCCTTTAGTAAAAGCACTTTGGTTGTCGGAAATGATAGAAGGGAGAATGGTGGAAAGCCTTGATGGCGAGGATCTTGGATATAACCTTATTGCGGAGATTGAAGGTTACATGGGGTGCCGATTAGCATAGTGTGGTCGAGATCCACGGTTCACTTCGCGATTTTGGCAATCACTTCAGAATGCTTTGGGTACAAAGTTAACTCTTAGCACGGCATTTCATCCACAGACAGACGGACAATCCGAGAGGACCATACAGATACTTGAGGACATGTTGCGAGCTTGTTCGATGGATTTCAAAGGATTTGGGATTCACATACCATTGATAGAGTTTGCATACAACAGGCTATCAATCAACTATTGAGGTGGCTCCTTATGAAGCTCTATATGGAAGAAAGTGTCGTTCTCCAATTTTTGGGATGAAGTCGGCGAAGCAAAGTTATGGGGTCTGACATGGTTCATGAATCGTTAAGAGTGTGAAGCTTATCCGAAAAAGGTTAAAACGGCTCGAGTCGGCAAAAGAGTTATGCGGATCATCGGCGGAGGGACCTTGAATTCGAGGTAGGTGATCATGTGTTTTGAAGGTTTCGCCACGAATAGGGGTCAAGAGGTTTGGTATGAAAGGGAAATTGACTCCAAGGTTCATTGGTCCGTTTGAATTTTGGAAAGGGTTGGAAAGTTGGCCTATAGACTTGCCCTACCACCGTCGATGTTGGCGTTCATGCGGTGTTTCATATGTCTATATTGAGGAAGTACTATCGGATGCATCGTACATATTGGAGTATGAGCCGATAGAGCTTGACACCGATCTTTTCTATGTTGAACAACCCGTGAGAATATTGACACTAAAGAACAAGTGTTGAGTCAAATCTATTCCCTTGTGAAGGTATTGTGGAGGAGTCAACATGAGATGCGTGATAAGTACCCTTCATTTATTCGTTGAGTTTGGTAAATAAGGTTGGCGGTCGAATTTATTCTAAGAAGTGAGGATGTAACACCCGCACTATTTGCACCATTCGCATTCATTCTATGTTTATGCCTCTCACATTGACATCGATTTCATGTGCATAAATCATTCAATATGTTTGCATTTGGGTTTGTTGTTCACTTTCAAGTGTATGGATATGTGTTATAAGTGTTGTGTAATCACACCTAGAATTTGGCCAAAATGATCATAGGAAATAGAGACATTTAGAAGTGGGAGTGAATGATGGTTGGCACGTGGCGCGGCCTTTGAGTAACACAGCCGTGCGAAGTGACACGGCCGTGCGCGCCTTTGGCTTACCCCGGCTAGGTACGAAACCGGCCAAACATTCCGAGTAAGTTTGGAGCAGGCCGTCAATGACCTTTTCTTGGCACGGCCGTGCGCGTATTTCTGGCCGTGCGCCTTTATGACACGGCCGTCGAAGCGCCGGACTACATTATTTTTTGTTAGACGAAATTTTAGTTATTGACACATTTGACTTGATCTCAAAGGCTGAGATCAAGCCCGACAAAGGCATGGAAAGTCGAGATTTGTTTAGTCACCTTAAGTTCTTTGGAGGTTAAGACTCTCCATAACTCTATATTCACTTTGGCAAAGAAAGAGAGATAGAGAGAAGAGTTTGTGCAAGAAGATCCTTGTTTCTTGCTCATTGAAGACCAAATCACAATCAACGCCACCATTGAAGCTTTTGGCTAGGAGAACCATTCATGGGTTGCATGTAACTTTGCTTGGTTTGAATCTTCAAGTAGTAAGCTACTCTCCCTTGTTCTTCCTCAATTATGAATTGTTATTCAACTTGGACTTGTTATTTGATGAAATATGTTAGAAATCATCAATTTTGAGTATGTTGGACTATGTTGACTTGTTAAATTCGTGGTTGACTTTTTGGGTGTGTTTGGAGACTCATGTTTACATGTTAGAAATGTGAAATATGACTAATAATTGTTAAGTTTACGGTATGATTAATTCGCAAACTGAACTCATTAGAAACCAAAAATGACTCTAAC
>CM028367.1:42098870-42164656 GCA_016624345.1 Platycodon grandiflorus | reverse complement strand
GCACTTATGTGTTAACCAAAGTGCTATGTGAGTTGAATGAATTGTATATCAAGTATGATGATATATGTTGTGTTGTGGTATATAAATGCTAATGCCATGTTATGTTTATTGCTTGAGCATCATGCCATGCCATGTAGTTGCACTAGTAACTTATCGTGTCATTATGACTCACCTCGTTATGTGTTTATTTATTTTTCTTAGATCCAAGCCAACCCGGGAGTTCACGGTGAGATTGAGAAGGGATCACGTTAGCTTGCAAGTTGTCCACATTTGGTAGATCGAGGATCTACTTCTTAGTTAATTGTTTTCTTGGTAAGGACGAATGGTTGTGAAGTTACGTAAACTTTACTATGGGTAGAACTTGGTGTTATTGTATATTCTTTTGGTAGCCGACATATGTATGTCGTGCTCTTGTATGGTTTCGTTTTTAAAACAAGCTTACCGAGCATGTTGTAGCTCGTGGTTATGTTTTGTTCCGGCATGTTGTGGCCGATGTTGTTGTAGTAGTTGTCTTTCCCGAGTTGTAAACTCGTGGTTGTTATTAGTTGCTTTCCGGCTTTGTTATCACCGAAGATTGTTCATACTTGTGTTAATCAGTTATCGTTGTGTTTTGTCAAAAGTACGGGTGGTTACGCCACGTGCTTTTCTTATTTGGTTGTGTCGTGTTGTTGTTTTGGCGACCCGACCTTGGTATTTCATATAGAGATCCGGCCTGGGCGTCATTGGTATCGAGCTTATGTTAGCTATTCGCCAGATAGGTTCCATGGCCTAGGTGGGTATGGTGTTTATTACCGAGATTTTAACGTCGAGTTGTGTAGGTTAAAATGGTGCGGACTAGGTTCGAGCGAGTACCCGCCGGGTTGCACGAGTGCCGGCGGGAATGATGGGAGAGGTGAGGATGTGAATCGACCACCTAATGTCCATCCCGAACTGAACCAGAGAATCCGAATGCAAATATGACAGCTTATGATGGGAAGGATGATGGAATTAATGAATCGATGATCGAACGCTTGAATGGGGAGCAACGACTACACCGAAGTAGAAGCTCCACAACCGGAAGTCGAGATACCACAACCCGAGGTGAGGCCTAGAAATCATACTACTACACTCGGAGCGTTTCTTGAAGATGAAACCACGTACCTTCGGGAGAGCGGATGCCACGAAGGCTGAATTGTGGATTGAACACATAATCAAGATATTTGCAGCTTTGGGTTACAACGATGATGAGAAAGTCACCCTAGCCGTGTTTAAACTTGAAGGAGCGGGCGAGCATTGGTGGTGTATTACAGGGAGCTGGGACTTCGGGGAGAACCTCACAGTTGGTCCAATTTCTTGAGGGAATTCAAGGCACAATACATTCCGGAGGTAGTTCGAGAAAGAAGGGAAAGGGAGTTCTATGACTTGGAACAAGGCAGTATGACGGTGGCACAATATTCGGCCAAGTTCACAGAATTGGCTCGATATTGTAGTCACTTGGTTCCTACGGAGGCGAAGAAGGCACAAAAGTTCATCAAGGGCTTGAAAACGTACATAGAAGCTTGTTATCCTTACAACTTGCTGATTATAGAGTCTTGGGATCGGGCTTATGGTATTGAAAGCGACATAGAGGAGCATCGGGAAGAAATTTGAACAACCTTCCGCAGCATCACGTAACCAAGGGCGTGCGAGTTCCTAGAACCGATATAGTGGTGGAAACAACAACCGCAGGGGGAATCAGAAAAGAGGACAATCCGAGGGGCCGCAGGGGCAACAATCTGGTGGGAGGAGTAAAAGTACCGCGTCTATCCAGGGTCCGCGGGGTACACCACAGATTTGTAGCTATTGTTCAAGCGGGACATTCGGAAGATAAGTGCTGGAGTAAGACAGAAATTCTAGTAGGAATAGGTCGGGACAATGCTTCAATTGTGGGGAGGTTGGTCACATGAAGAGACGCCCTAAATTGAAGAATAGTCGGCCGGGAGCGTGAGTGCAATCAAGTGGCACAAAGAGGGATATTGATGGTAGACCTAAGGTCCAAGGTCGTGTGTTTGCGCTTGATCAGCGCGGTGTGCCGAAGTCTACGTCAGTTATAAGAGGTAGCCTTTTTGTCTTCGGTAGTAAAGCTCGAGTTCTTATAGATCCTGGCTCATCGCATTCATATGTTGCATCCCATTTTGTGAACAACTTGTGTGTGTTGCCCCAGTCTTTGTCGTTTGTGCTTGAGGTGTCTACCTCGTTGGGGGAACATATGTTGGCTTCGGATGTGTACCGAGCTTGTGATATACTTGTAGGTGATCACACTTTGCATGCTGATTTGGTAGTGTTACCCATACGTGATTTTGATGTGATACTTGGCATGGATTGGTTATGTGCATATCATGCTTTAGTAGATTGTCATAGAAAGAAAGTTACTTTTTCTATGTCGGGTGTGCCTGAATTTGTGTTTGTGGGTGATGCTGTTAAGAGTGGTTGACATGTTATATCTGCTTTAAAAGCTAGGAAATTGTTATCGCATGGTTGTGCGGGTTATTTGGCGTGTGTGGTTGATAGGAGTATTGCTACCCCAAAATTGGAAGAAGTCCCTGTGGTTTGTGAATTTTCTGATGTATTCTCTACTGATTATGCATTGCCTCTTGATAGAGAAATTGAATTTTGTATTGAATTTTTGCCTGGGACTACCCCAATTTCTAAAGCTCCGTATAGAATGGCACCGTAGAATTGAAAGAATTGAAAAATTGCAAGAATTGCTTGACAGGAGTTTATTAAACCGAGTGTATCACCGTGGGATGTGCTAGTATTGTTTGTTAGAAAGAAAGATGGTACCTTGAGATTGTGTATCGACATGTGCAATTGAATCAGTAACAATCAAGAACAAGTACCCTACCACACATTGATGATTTGTTCGATCGCCTACGGGGGTCATGGTGTATTCCAAGCTAGACTTGAGAAGTGGTTATCACCGTTGAAGGTGCGAGCTAAAGATGTTCCTAAAACACTTTTCGCACAAGGTATGGTCATTATGAGTTTGTGGTTATGCCATTCGGGTTGACAAATGCACCGGCAGATTCATGGACTTGATGAATCGGTGTTCCATGAGTATTTGGATTATTTTGTGGTAGTGTTCATCGACGACATTCTTGTGTATTCTAAATCTCGAAGAACATGTGCAACATTTGAGGTTGGTACTATCATCCTTCGGGAGAAGAAATTGTTTGCCAAATTTAACAAATGTGCTTTCTGGCTCGAAGAGGTTTCTTTTCTAGGGCATGTTGTCTCGAAAGATGGGATAGCGGTGGATTCGTCAAAGGTAGAAGCAATAACGAATTGGAAGAGACCAACTTCGACCGAGATCCAAGTTTCTTGGGTTTGGCGGGTTACTATCGGAGGTTCATTGAGGGTTTTCAAAGATTGCTACACCTATGACAAACTTAACAAAGAAGACAACACCGTTTGTATGGGATGATAAATGCGAGAACAGCCAAGAGTTAAAGCGACGATTGACAACAGCTCCTGTATTGGCATTGCCTTGTGGTGACAATAACTTCATGATTTACAGCGATGCATCTAAGGAAGGTTTGGGTTGTGTGCTTATGCAAAATGGGAAGGTGATCGCATATGCTTCGAGGAAGTTAAAGGATGCGGAACGGAACTATCCTACCCATGATCTAGAATTGGCCGCGATTATGTTTGCGTTGAACAAATGGAAACATTATCTTTACGGGGCAAAATTTGAAGTCTTCACGGATCATAAGAGCTTCAAGTACCTTTTCTCGTAAAAAGAGTTGAACATGAGACAGCGCCGATGGATGGAAAAGCTAAAGGACCACAATTGTACGATTCTTTACCACCCAGGAAAGGCAAACGTAGTCATGGATGCTTTGAGTAGGAAATTGTACATGTCATGTATGATGGTTCGTGAGTGGAAGACATTGGAGGACTTAAGGGATTGGAGCCCTAGGGAGACGGAGCGTGGTGTGATCTTTACGAATGTCCGAGCTACCCCAATTTTGTTGCAACGAATTAAAGAAGCTCAGGTTAGTGACCCGGAGTTTGAGAAGTTGATGGGACAGTTGAATGAAGGTAAGACACTTAACTTTGCGATGAACAGAGATGGTATCTTGACCTTTCACGGGAGAGTTTGTGTTCCGTCGAATGAGACTGTAAAACGGCAAGTACTTGATGAAGCTCACAAGGCTAAGTATACAATACATCCGGAAAGTACAAAAATGTATAGGGATTTGAAGAAGCAGTTTTGGTGGAATGGTATGAAACGAGAGATAGCGGAGTGTGTATCTAGGTGCTTGACATGTCAACAAGTGAAAGCTGAACATCAAAGGCCCGCGGGTTATTACAACCATTGAGATTCTAGAATGGAAGGGAACATATTACGATGGATTTTGTGACAGGGTTGCCGCGACTGTCGGGGCTTTGACGCCGTTTGGGTTGTTGTGGATAGGTTAACTAAATCAACTCATTTTATACCTATTGCGATGACTTATTCTTTGAATCAGCTGGCGGCATTGTACATTCAAGAGATAGTTAGATTACATGGAGTACCTTAGTGTTGTGTCGATTGGGACCCAAGGTTTACATCGAGATTTTGGGAGCGTTGCAAGAGGCTATGGGAACGAAGTTAAACTTTAGCACGGCTTTTCACCCTCAATCGGATGGGCAATCAGAAAGATTAATTCAAGTACTCGAAGATATGCTACGTGCATGTGCAGTAGATTTTAAGGGAAGTTGGGATTCACACTTACCTTTAGCGGAGTTTGCTTACAATAACAGCTTCCAAGCAAGTATCGAGATGGCACCTCACGAAGCACTATATGGGCGGAAATGTAGATCGCCGATTTGTTGGGATGAAGTCGGTGAGGCTAGAATTTGGGGTCGAATTGGTGCAACCGGTGGAAAGTGTGAGGATAATTCGGGATAGATTACTTACCGCTCAAAGCCGACGAAAAGTTATGCGGATAATCGGAGAAGGGATCTTGAGTTCCAGTGGGTGACTATGTATTCCTTAAAGTATCGTCGCGTAGGGGTACCAAGAGGTTTGGGAAGAAAGGTAAACTATCACCTCGTACATAGGGCCTTTTGAGATACTTGAGAGGGTTGGCACATTGGCCTATCGACTTGCATTGCCACCATCTTTGTCAGAGATTCATAATGTCTTTCACGTATCAATGCTTCGAAAGTACATGAAAGATGAGTCACATGTGTTGAGTACGAAGAGATCACCTTTGAGCCCGATTTGTCGTATGTAGAACAACCGGTGAGGATTCTCGACACTAAGGAGCAAATATTGCGAACCAAACGAATTCCGCTTGTTAAGGTGTTGTGGAGAAACAATGAGATTGAAGAGGCTACGTGGGAGACCGAGGTTGAGATGCGGAGAAATACCCCGCTATTCGATAGACTTGGTAAGGAATTTAGTGGCTAAATTCTTTTAAGGGGAGAGGTGTAATACCCGAATTTTATGTGCCTTATATATGTCTAATTGCTTGAATAACATGTTAGTTTAGTTATGCCTTAATTCTTGATACAAATCCTAATCTTTGTTACATCTATTTGCAATGCATTAGTTGTTGTAGTTCTTGTAAATTCCATGTTGTTTATGTGTTACTTGTTTAGCATGGGTTTTTAGGACTTTTCGGAGACCTTTGCTTAGTGTTTTAACTTCACCTAAGTGTTAAAACCATCTTGGGACTATTGGGCATCATTTTGGGACTTTTCTAGAGCACATTTCGTGAATTTGGGTGCACTAGAGCATGGGCGAGCGCTCAAAAGACAGAAAGTTGGGATTTTGCAACCGAGTGATGCGCGCGCTTAGGCGGGCGCCTAGTCCATAATGCCTGAACTGTGTTTTTCTTGATTTTTCAAATTGGACCAATTCGCCCCTTGACCAACTTAAACGTACCAAAGGCCATTTGACCAGCCTAATACTCTCCTAAACCACCTAAGATGACTAAGAAACACATCACTTCTCTTCTTTATCCTTCCATGGTGTTTTGAGAGCTTGTGTGAGAGATACAAGGTGAGATTGGTGTGCGTGTGTCTTGTCCTCTCAATCCAACCATCAATTCTTCCATGCAAGAACACCAAAAGGTTGCTAAGGACTAGGGGACTCCATTGCCAAGCTTTGATTTTAAATTCATTGGTGAAATATCTCTATATAAGGTAAGTTACTAAACCCCCTATGTATGTTAGAATTTGTTACATGTATGAATGTTTGTAAACATGCATGACTTGAATTGTTGTTAAATTCATGTTGAAAGGTTATGTTGATAAGAATTACATGTTAATATGTGTAAGACATGGTTTAGTTGGTTTAAATTGTGTAGAGATTGATAATCACCAAAGTAGTGAACTCAAGGACATGTTAGAGACTTTAAATGGTGAAAATTGCATATAGCAATTATACCCAATTTTATGAACTTAATGAATTGACACCAAAAGTGGATTTTTGGGAAGATTATAATTCTTCGAATCACTAGTTAAATTACTATGAAAATTAGAGTCTATTTGATATGGTTTTCAGTCCTCCGAGTATTTGATACTGGTATGTTAGAGACTTGTAAAGTAGCTCTAAAGTTGTGTTTTCGTGACTTTGAACAATATGTTTGATGATTATATGTTGTAGAAAAATATAATCCACATGATGTTTGTCAAGTTCACTACTTTTGAACTTGACGGTTATTTGCATAAGTTGAGTAAGGTTACCTGCTTGTGTGTTGTGTAAGTCCAACTGGCGTTGTCGTTGTTAATGTCATGGTGGGACGATCTATAGTCTTTACAAATGGGATTCGTGATCGCTATAAGTCGCCGTACCGGAGTGCACACACCCCTTCTCGTTGGCCACGCTGAGAAGTAGCCCCATGTTATAGCAATACGCATGACTTTGGCTTGCTAGTAGAACTCGATGGGATCGGGACGTCGATACTACATACACGGTATCGAGGCACGTTTGGTTGTTTGTGTATTGCAGGAGCTACACAAGGTCGAAGAAAGAGATATGATATCCTTCTATAACATGGTTTATTTATAAGCACTTATGTGTTAACCAAAGTGCTATGTGAGTTGAATGAATGGTACATCAAGTATGATGATATATGTTGTGTTGTGGTATATAAATGCTAATGCCATGTTATGTTTACTGCTTGAGCATCATGCCATGCCATGTAGTTGCACTAGTAACTTACTGTGTCATTATGACTCACCCTGTTATGTGTTTATTTGTTTTCCTTAGATCCAAGCCAACCCGGGAGTTCACGGTGAGATCGAGAAGGGATCACGTTAGCTTGCAGGTTGTCCACGTTTGGTAGATCGAGGATCTACTTCTTAGTTAAATGTTTTCTTTTGGTAAGGACAAATGGTTGTGAAGTTACGTAAACTTTACTATGGGTAGAACTTGGTGTTATTGTATATTCTTTTGGTAGCCGACATATGTATGTCGTGCTCTTGTATAGTTTCATTTTTAAAATAGTTTCTACCGAGCATGTTATAGCTCGTGGTTATGTTTTGTTCCGCATGTTGTGGCCGATGTTGTTGTAGTAGTTGTCTTTCCCGAGTTGTAAACTCGTGGTTATTATTAGTTGCTTTCCAGCTTTGTTATCGCCGAAGATTGTTCATACTTGTGTTAATCAGGTTATCAGTTGTGTTTTGTCGAAAGTACGAGTGGTTATGCCACGTGCTTTTCTTATTTGGTTGTGTCGTGTTGTTGTTTTTGCGACCCGACCTTGGGATTTCGTATAGAGATCCGGGTCGAGGCATCATAATTCATCTTGGACTTGTTATTTGATGAAATATGTTAGAAATCATCAATTTTGAGTATGTTTGACTATGTTGACTTGTTAAATTCGTGGTTGACTTTTTGGGTGTGTTTGGAGACTCATGTTTACATGTTAGAAATGTGAAATATGACTAGTAATTGTTAAGTTTACGGTATGATTAATTCGCGTAAACTCGAACTCATTAGAAACCAAAAATGACTCTAACGAAGTTCATTAGGATTTCATAATTTATGAGACCTCGTGTGTGATTTGGGAATTCTTGGATGATTCGAGTGATTCGTGTGGAAAGTTGGTTACACCGGTTGTGTGTATTGATGTTACGTAAATTGTCGTAATGTTTATAAGTTGATTATTTGTGGTGTGGGAATATTATAACTCACTTGTGACATTCGTATCATTGTTGATTGTTATTGTTGTGGTATACTCCCTACTTTGGAGTATGACCTTTTATTTTAAATGTCGAGTAAACATCTACTTGTGCATTTAGTTAAGTCCATGGCATATGTGTTGGCGGTGTATTGACGCTCGATTATTGCGGGAGCTGGGGCTACGTAATAGTCGAAGGCCAATACATCGGGCCTCGCCCTACCGTTGGCCACGGTAGGGGTATAGCGCCATTTGTTGTACGAAAAAAATACAACCATGGTAAGCTATATCCGTGGTTGATTCTTAGGTTGTAGGGACCGAGATCACCCGTCGACGTGAATACAGAAGATGGTTCACACTGTGTTATGTTATTTGGTTTTCTTGATCGAGCACGTCAACAACGGCTCTACATTTGGTATTATATTGGTTGGTTGGTTGGAAGTATTGGTTTGGTCGGAGGTGTACCTCGGCGCCGTATCCTTTGTAACTTTGTTTACTTATGTGCTTCCTGTATAAGCGAATGTTGGTCACGGTTTCCAACCGGTATGGGACGGTTGGCGATCGTTGAGCCTCTCGTGTAGTATGGGGTTGTTTGGCTATGTGCAATACATGTTGCTTTCGTTATGTATTGAGACTGTTTCGTGATGGCATGAATACTTGATACATTTACTGTCTTGCATCTAGCATGCCATATTGTTGCATTAGTAGCTTATTGAGTTTCGACTCACCCCGTTTCATATTTATTTGTTTTCCTTAGATCAAGTGCTGACGAGGAATCCCTAGTTGCTCGAGTTCTGTTTCAGTCGATCGTCTTCTTTTGGTAGTGGACCTTGTGCCTAGTATTTTCTTTTGGTAAGGCCGAGGGTGTACTTGTTATTTAAACAATGTATTTGTTGGGTAGTAGTCTCGTTTGTTACTTCTTATATTCTTTTGTTATGCCGGCATGGTTGCCGTGTTGATGTATATATCTATTAACTTTCAATTCCGCACACTCTGATATGGTTTATACATGTACCGAGCCTGTTAGCTCGAGTTTGTTGTTGCTAGCTAACGTGTTATTTTTCCGGCTTGTTTCGCCGTTGAGGTTTAGTATTGTTTTAAAGGTCTTGTTGTTTTAAAGAAAACTTGCACGTGCATTACAGGGTTTTCTTAAGACTTTGCATTCTTTTTAAAAGGAATTTTTGAGATGCTACTTTTATGTTTCCCCGTTTACTCGCGGACCGAACGAGATTCACATCGGATCTCGGGTCGGGTTGCGACAGTTGGTATCAGAGCATAAGTTAGCTAGCCAGGAGAGAATCTTTGGCTTAGGAGGGTTGGTTGTGTGTTTATGTCGTTAATGTCGATTGTTTATTGCAGGTGTTTAATCATGGTTGAGACTAGACATGGTGCTATTACTGAGGAAGGTGGCTCGAGTGGGGCCGGGATTACTTCAGCTGAACAGAGTAATACTCCACCACCTACACAGCCTAGAGTTCAACCTACGGGACAGCCGAAAGTTCAGCCTGAGATACCGGTAAATCCGAATGAGGGAATTGTGAATATGATGCAAGGGTTTATGGAATCGATGATGGAGATGAATAGGCAAAACATAGAGTTGCAAAGACAGGCTATGGCAGGTTTGGGACAAGCAGGAGGTCACAGGATAGCCCAACTAGCTGGGGGCAATGGGGACTATGATCGGAGATTAGGGAGATTCCTGAAAATGAAGCCTCGAAGCTATGACGGCGAACCGGATCCAATGAAGGCGGAAAGGTGGATTGAGTCAATCGAGAAAATATTTGCAGCAATTGACTGTACCAACGGTGATAAGGTCAAGTTTGCAGTTTTTAAGTTAGAGGACGCCGCTGACCATTGGTGGCGGGTGCTTGAAGCAAGTTGGGTGCATGAAGGTGTGGATCGAACATGGGAACTCTTCTTACGACAGTTCAGAAACCATTTTGTCCCTGATGTGGTGCAAGCTAAAAAGGAGGTAGAGTTTCTTAGCCTTGAACAAGGAACGTTATCAGTGGGTCAATATTCTGCTAGGTTCACAGCATTGGCATGGTATTGCTCACACTTAATTCCAACGGAAGAGAAGAAAGTGTATCGTTTTGTCAAGGGTTTGAGGACGGAGTACCGGAAGCAACTTTTACCGCTTGATCTGCCAAGTTACCAAAGCGCAGTGGATAAAGCTTACAAGATTGAACATGACATCGAGGAGCATCGGAGTAATCCAAGTAACACAGTGGGAAACCAGCAGACATCACAGCAAAATTTGAAGCGGCAGAATGTAGGCGGGACTTCGAGCAAAGGAAAGAATGTGAATCGTCAGACAGGCCAAGCGTGGCAGCAACCGGGAGGCCAAGGACAATGAGAATCGAGATTTGTTTATAACTTTTGCAAGAAGTTGGGGCACACTGAAGAGAGGTGTTGGATGAAACAGGGTAGGTGCTTGTTATGTGGTGATGACAAACATTATCAAAAAGACAGTCCAAGAAACAAAGGGTTACCTCAAGGTGGTGTACAACAAAATTCGGGGGTGAAAAGGAACAACGACGGTCGACCGAGGGTCCAGGGTCGAGTGTTCGCTTTAGATCAGAGGGGTGTTTCTGATGCTCCCAATGTTATAGGAGGTACTTTGTTTGTCTCGAGAGAGCGAGCCCGAGTACTTATAGATCCAGGGTCATCACATTCCTACATTGCATCTCACTTTGCATGCCATTTGCATTCCATGCCTAAATTATTGTCTTATGTGTTAGAGGAGTCTACTCCGATGGGAGAGTGCCTAGTTGCTTCTGATGTTCATCGTGCATGTGAAGTTGTCATTGATGGCCATGTTTTGCTTGCGGATTTAGTAGTTTTGCCCATCCGTGATTTTGATGTCATTTTGTGTATGGATTGGTTGCACACTCATCATGCAATAGTTGATTGTTGTAAGAAAGTTGTCACTTTTGAATTGCTTGATATGCCTTCGTTTATGTTTGAGGGTGATAAATGTATGAGTGGTATTCATATGATTTCGGCTTTGAAGGCTCGAAAATTATTATCACATGGGTGTACTGGGTATTTGGCTTGTGTAGTTGATAAATCAAAGAAAGTAGTTGTGTTGGAGGATGTTCCAATTGTGCGTGAATTTTTGGATGTATTTTCGACTGAGTATGATTTGCCTCCGGATTGGGAGTTGGAGTTTTGTGTTGAATTATTGGCAGGTACCGCTCCATTGTCAAAGGCACCGTATCGCATGGCACCGGCAGAATTGAAAGAATTAAAAGCACAAATGGAGGAATTGCTGAATCGGGGTTTTATTAGGCCGAGTGTATCGCCGTGGGGTGCACAGGTACTGTTTGTAAGGAAGAAAGACGGCTCTTTGAGATTGTGCATTGATTATAGGGAGTTGAACCAAGTGACTATCAAGAACAAGTATCCTCTTCCACACATTGATGATCTATTTGACCAACTTCAGGGTTCCGTCGTGTACTCTAAATTTGATCTCAGAAGTGGTTACCATCAACTGAAGGTTAGGGCGGAAGATATACCGAAGACGACATTTCGGACTCGATACGGGCACTTCGAGTTTGTGGTAATGCCATTTGGGTTGACGAATGCACCAGCTGTGTTTATGGATCTAATGAATAGAATTTTCTTGCCTTATCTGGATTGTTTTGTAGTGGTATTCATCGATGATATTCTTGTGTACTCAAAAGCCCGGGAGGAGCACGAGAAACATTTGAGGTTAGTATTGTCGGTATTGTGGGAAAATAAGTTATATGCGAAGTTTAGTAAGTGTGCTTTTTGGCTCGAGGAGATTTCTTTTCTAGGCCATGTTTTTCAGGTAATGGTATTTCGGTGATCCAATTAAGATTGAGGCAGTGATGAATTGGAAAAGACCCGAGTCGGTAACGGAGATTCGAAGCTTCTTGGGTTTGGCGGGTTATTATCGGAGGTTCATTGAAGGGTTTTCTAAAATTGCAACTCCGATGACGAACTTAACACAAAAGAATAAACCCTTTGTATTCGATGATAAATGCGAAGCGAGTTTCCAAGAGCTGAAAAAGAGGTTGACCACGGCTCCGATCTTGGCACTACTGAATGGACAGGATGGGTTAATTATATACATTGATGCTTCAAAAGAGGGTTTGGGTTGTGTCTTAATGCAGAATGGGAGAGTGATAGCGTATGTTTCTCGAAAGTTGACTCCATTTGGACAGAATTATCCAACCCATGACCTTGAGTTAGCTGCGATCATCTTTGCTCTACACAAGTGGAAACATTACCTTTACGGAGCTAAGTTTGAAGTGTTCACCGATCACAAGAGTCTTAAGTACATATTTTCTCAAAAGGAGTTGAACAATAGACAGCGGAGATGGATGGAATGACTTAAGGATCACGATTGTACTATCTTGTATCATCCAGGGAAAGCTAACGTAGTAGCGGATGCACTTAGCCGAAAAGCGTACATGTCTTGCTTGATGACTCGTGAATGGAAAATGCTTGAGGATGTTCAAGATTGGGGTCCATGTAGATCGAGGCAGGGAGTGATTTTTGCTAACCTTCGGGCTACGCCAGTATTGATCTAAAGAATTAAAGAAACACAAGAGGACGACCCGGAATTGAAGACATTGATTGATGGGCTGAATGAAGGAAAGACAACAGATTTCACGAAGAACAGTGATGGTGTCCTTATGTTTCGAAATAGAGTTTGCGTACCGGCAATTGACGAAGTTAAAAGACAAGTATTAGAGGAGGCTCACAAGTCTAGATACACTATTCATCCGGGGAGTACTAAGATGTATCAAGACTTGAAGAAGAACTTTTGGTGGAGTGTTATGAAGTGAGAAGTAGCCGAGTTTGTTTCAACGTGCTTAACTTGTCAAAGAATTAAAGCGGAACATCAACGACTGGCAGTATTGTTACAACCATTGGAGATTTCGGAATGGAAATGGGAGAACATAGCGATGGATTTTGTGACAGGGTTGCCATGGACTCGTAGAGGTCATGATGCAGTTTGGGTTATTATTGACAGGTTGACCAAGTCGGCACATTTCCTTCCTATTGCGATGACTTACACGATGGATAAACTTTTTTTTTTTGGTCAAAATATTGAATTCAAGCCATGACGGAATTGAATTCTTCTTTTTTTTTATAATAAAAAAATAGTACAAACTTGAGGGGGACAACCAGCCTGGCCCTTATAAATGGGAGGACGGAGGAGCCTAACCTCGAAAAGGGAAATACAATTAGAAACAGCAAAATTAAGAAACTCTAATGTGAGGAGTAGCATTAGCATCCAGCATCAGAAGGCCACGAGTAAACCTTGGCAAATCCTGCAAGGAGGAAAATTCAGTATCTTCACGAGAGTCGCAAGCTAAATTAGCCAAACTATCAGCAACTTTGTTGGCTTCACGAAAACAATGCTTGAAGGTAAAACGGTGAGCAGTCTGAATGTTAAAAAGATCTCGAAAGAAATAAGCAAACTTCCAAGGGGACGAATGACCCGAGACAAGGCAGTCATAGATGACTTTAGAATCCATCTCCATAATAACATCAAAATATCCATGATCCGAAAGCCAAATAACACCATAATGCAGGGCTCTTATCTCAGCTTCCGTATTAGATTAATGACCATAGAATCGAGAATAAGCAAAAATAATTTGACCAGAACTATCCCGCACAATACCTCCTCCACCACTACAGCCCGGATTCCCCTTACTAGCACCATCGGAATTGAGTTTGAGTCCATCAAAAGGAGGCTTATTCCAAATAACCTGCTGAATAAGAACCTCCTTGATACGATTTTTACGGATTTTCAAGCAACCATTTCTCTCGGAGACATTCAAGTCTTTAGCTTGTAAAATAACTGAAAAATCTTGCTTGATAGCTTGAATAATCCTCAAAGCAGGAAGCCTGGAGTTATCGAAGACTGCTTTGTTCCTGAATTTCCAAAGATTCCACAAAATAATGGAAGGAAGAATAGAGCAACTCAAGGAACTTTGCTGCCACCATGAAAAACAATGCTGGGGTATCGAGCAAAACGTGGAAATAACGCCATATGTTGAATCAAAATGATTCCAAACTTCAGCAGCTATGTGGCTAAAAAGAAACACATGATCAAAGGTTTCAATGTTTCCGGACTCACAACAAGAGCAGTTCGAAGCGAGAGAAAAACCTTTACTCCAAAGGCCTTCATCCAAAGGTAATTTCTTGCGGTTTAATTTCCAATGAAAAATACTGATTTGACGAGGAAGAAAAGGATGCCAAATAAACTGAGCAGACATCAAAGATGGATTCTTAGGTTTCACGAGGGAGAGAGCTGAAGCTAAAGAGAAGGATCCCGAAGAGGAAAGAGCCCAGCACGGTAAATCATCGAATCGTGATGGAGATGCGGCGCTCGATGATAGAATGAATCTTTGGAACTCGGCAAAGCGATCGGCTCGGACGGCTCGGGGAACCAGCAACTTGGTTAACCGATTGGACAGCCTGGAAGAGGTCTTTAACCGCAGCTAAAGGGCAATCAGAGATAGGCCGAAGGCTATGATGATCTCTAATCCAGTTATCATACCAAATAGAGCAATCTCCTTTGCCAATGATCCAGAAAATATGAGGCTCAGTAATCATTCTTGCCTTGATCAGACGCAACCAAACGTGAGAACCTTTAGCAAAAGCTAAAGTGGGATGAGAGTTAGCACAATATTTTGCTCGCAAGAACTTGGACCATAAATTGAGCTGAGTTCTAAAACGCCACCAAAGCTTAATACCATAAGCTTGAATGATATCCGATAAAGAAGAAATACCAATTCCTCCCTCCGACGTAGGTTGGCAACAAGACTTCCAAGAAATCCAATGACTTTTATTTTTTCCTTCAAGACGGCCCCAGAAAAAATTAGCTAGGATTCTTTCAATAGATGAAACCACCGAAGCAGGAGGATCCAAAGAAGCAACTTGATAGGTAGTGATGGAGTGCAACACATGTTTGATGAGAGTAAGACGTCCTGCTGGATTTAAAAAAGGGCTCATCCATGAAGAAATTTTATTCTAAAGTTTTAGAATCAGGCTATCAAAATACTGTTTTTTCTTCTGACCAAAATAAAGAGGACAACCAAGATAAATGATAGGGAGTTGACCCGCCTGAAAACCCAAAGTAGTAGCAATGGCCTGAGATCGAGCTGGAGAAAGATTAGGGTGCACATAGAAGAAGCTCTTGCCCACGTTGATCAATTGACCTGACATCCTCTCATAATTATAGATTAACTCCTTGTGCTTTAACAGAGAGTTTTTTCCGCCATTACAGAAAATGACTATGTCATCTGCAAATGCCAAATGAGAAACAATGGGACAGCCACTAATCGTCGAATAAACCACACCAGGCAATTGAGAATGGAGCCTAGCAATACTCTGACTAAACACCTCAGCTGCAATAATAAAAAGACTCGGAGAAAGAGGATCACCTTGGCGCAAACCTCGAGTGGAATGAAAGAACCCCGTAGGTTCCCCATTAATCAAGACAGAAAACCAGTTATCAGATAAAAGCCGCCATATAAGGTCTATGAAAATCTCATGAAAGCCAAATTTCCGGAGAACCTTAGTTAAGAAAACCCAAGAGATACGATCAAACGCTTTGGCCATGTCTAGCTTAAGAACAATATTAGAACCTGTGACCTTTTTTCCCAAATGATGCATCATCTCCTGAGCCAGCAAGATATTATCCTGGATCATTCTCCCTTTAGTAAAAGCACTTTGGTTGTCGGAAATGATAGAAGGGAGAATGGTGGAAAGCCTTGATGACAGGATCTTGGATATAACCTTATTGCAGGAGATTGAAAGGTTACATGGGGTGCCAGTTAGCATAGTGTCAGATCGAGATCCACGGTTCACTTCACGATTTTGGCAATCACTTCAGAATGCTTTGGGTACAAAGTTAACTCTTAGCACGGCATTTCATCCACAGACAGACGGACAATCCGAGAGGACCATACAGATACTTGAGGACATGTTGCGAGCTTGTTCGATGGATTTCAAAGGGATTTGGGATTCACACATACCATTGATAGAGTTTGCATACAACAACAGCTATCAATCAACTATTGAGGTGGCTCCTTATGAAGCTCTATATGGAAGAAAGTGTCGTTCTCCAATTTTTTGGGATGAAGTCGGCGAAGCAAAGTTATGGGGTCCTGACATGGTTCATGAATCAGTTAAGAGTGTGAAGCTTATCCGAAAAAGGTTAAAAACGGCTCAGAGTCGGCAAAAGAGTTATGCGGATCATCGGCGGAGGGACCTTGAATTCGAGGTAGGTGATCATGTGTTTTTGAAGGTTTCGCCACGAATAGGGGTCAAGAGGTTTGGTAAGAAAGGGAAATTGACTCCAAGGTTCATTGGTCCGTTTGAAATTTTGGAAAGGGTTGGAAAGTTGGCCTATAGACTTGCCCTACCACCGTCGATGTTGGGCGTTCATGCGGTGTTTCATATGTCTATATTGAGGAAGTACTTATCGGATGCATCGTACATATTGGAGTATGAGCCAGTAGACTTGACACCCGATCTTTTCTATGTTGAACAACCCGTGAGAATATTCGACACAAAAGAACAAGTGTTGAGGTCGAAATCTATTCCCCTTGTGAAGGTATTGTGGAGGAGTCATAACAAGAGATGCGTGATAAGTACCCTTCATTATTCGTTGAGTTTGGTAAGTAAATTCGCGGTCGAATTTATTCTAAGGGGGTGAGGATGTAACACCCGCACTATTTGCACCATTCGCATTCATTCTATGTTTATGCCTCTCACATTGACATCGTCATTTCATGTGCATAAATCATTCAAATATGTTTGCATTTGGGTTTGTTGTTCACTTTTCAAGTGTATGGATATGTGTTATAAGTGTTGTGTAATCACACCTAGGGTGGCCAAAATGATCAAACCGAGGAAATAGAGACATTTAGAAGTGGGACTGGACAGTAAGTTTGGCACGGCCGCGCAGCCTTTAGTGGCACGGCCGTGCGAGAGTGACACGGCCGTGCGCCTTTGCTTGACACGGCCGTGCAAGAGTGGCCAAACATTCCAGTAAGTTTGGAACGGCCGTGCAGCCTTTCTTGGCACGGCCGTGCGCGAGTGACACGGCCGTGCGCCTTTACATGACACGGCCGTGCGAAGCGCCAGACTCTGTTATTTTTGTTAGACGAAATTTTAAGTTATTGACCATTTGACTTGATCTCAAAGGCTGAGATCAAGCCACGACCAAGGCATGGAAAGTCAGATTTGTTTAGTCACCTTAAGTTCTTTGGAGAGTTAAGACTCTCTCCATAACTCTATATTCAACTTTGGCAAAGAAAGAGAGATAGAGAGAAGAGTTTGTGCAAGAAGATCCTTGTTTCTTGCTCAATTGAAGACCAAATCACAATCCAACACCACCATTGTGAAGCTTTTGGCTAGGAGAAGCCATTCATAACCTTGCATGTAACTTTGCTTGGATTGAATCTTCAAGTAGTAAGCTACTCTCCCTTGTTCTTCCTCAATTATGAATTGTTATTCAACTTGGACTTGTTATTTGATGAAATATGTTAGAAATCATCAATTTTGAGTATGTTGGACTATGTTGACTTGTTAAATTCGTGGTTGACTTTTTGGGTGTGTTTGGAGACTCATGTTTACATGTTAGAAATGTGAAATATGACTAGTAATTGTTAAGTTTACGGTATGATTAATTCGCGTAAACTCGAACTCATTAGAAACCAAAAATGACTCTAACGAAGTTCGTTAGGATTTCATAATTTATGAGACCTCGTGTGTGATTTGGGAATTCTTGGATGATTCGAGTGATTCGTGTGGAAAGTTGGTTACACCGGTTGTGTGTATTGATATTACGTAAATTGTCGTAATGTTTATAAGTTGATTATTTGTGGTGTGGGATTATTATAACTCACTTGTGACATTCGTATCATTGTTGAATGTTATTGTTGTGGTATACTCCCTACTTTGGAGTATGACCTTTTATTTTAAATGTCGAGTAAACATCTACTTGTGCATTTAGTTAAGTCCATGGCATATGTGTTGGCGGTGTATTGACGCTCGATTATTGCGGGTGCTGGGGCTACGTAATAGTCGAAGGCTAATACATCGGGCCTCGCCCTACCGTTGGCCACGGTAGGGGTATAGCGCCATTTGTTGTACGGAATAAACGCAACCATGATAAGCTATATCTGTGGTTGATTCATGGGTTGTAGGGACCAAGATCACCTGTCGACGTGAATACAGAAGATGGTTCACACTGTGTTATGTTATTTGGTTTTCTTGATCGAGCACGTCAACAACGGCTCTACATTTGGTATTATATTGGTTGGTTGGTTGGAAGTATTGGTTTGGTCGGAGGTGTACCTCGGCGCCGTATCCTTTGTAACTTGTTTACTTATGTGCTTCCTGTATAAGCGAATGTTGGTCACGGTTTCCAACCGGTATAGGACGGTTGGCGATCGTTGAGCCTCTCGTGTAGTATGGGGTTGTTTGGCTATGTGCAATACATGTTGCTTTCGTTATGTATTGAGACTGTTTCGTGATGGCATGAATACTTGCTACATTTACTGTCTTGCATCTAGCATGCCATATTGTTGCATTAGTAGCTTATTGAGTTTCGACTCACCCCGTTTCATGTTTATTTGTTTTCCTTAGATCAAGGGCCGGCGAGGAATCCCTAGTTGCTCGAGTTCTGTTCCAGTCGATCGTCTTCTTTTGGTAGTGCACCTTGTGCCTAGTATTTTCTTTTGGTGAGGCCGTGGGTGTACTTGTTATTTAAACAATGTATTTGTTGGGTAGTAGTCTCGTTTGTTACTTCTTATATTCTTTTGTTATGCCAGCATGGTTGCCGTGTTGATGTATATATCTATTAACTTTCAATTCCGCACACTCTGATATGGTTTATGCATGTACCGAGCCTGTTAGCTCGAGTTTATTGTTGCTAGCTAACGTGTTATTTCTCCGGCTTGTTTCGCTGTTGAGGTTTAGTATTGTTTTAAAGTTCTTGTTGTTTTAAAGAAAACTTGCACGTGCATTATAGGATTTTCTCATGACTTTGTATTCTTTTTAAAAGGAATTTTTGAGATGCTACTTTTGTGTTTCCCCGTTTACTCGCAGACCGAACGAGATTCACATCGGATCTCGGGTCGGGTCGCGACATTGAATTTTAAACTTTAAATTATCGTTTTGTAATGATTGAAAAAAAAAAAAGTAAGAAAGCCAGAGAGAAGCTGGTTGGAGCAAAGAGAGAAAGTCAGAAATCAAAAATCAAAATTCCTAAAATCATGTAAGAAAAACAAAATCTTTATAATTAATGCTTCCACCGTTTCATGCAAATAATCCACTATTCTATTTTGAGATGTTCCACTCAAAGAATTCGCATTTAAAAATTATGATTACAATGTCTATAACCTTTCATTTTTTCTTTCCAATTTTGTTGTAAGCATCTTGGTTATGCTTAAATATTTTTATAATTAAGACCAACTTCAATAACTAATATAACCCTTAATTATTTGACTTTTCAAACGTGGACTATTTGAGTGAAATGAAAATAGTATTAATCGATTGCATTTTGTACCTCTCAAATATTTTATTAGTCTGGATACACTGGCCCAATGATCACGATTGGGATTATGAGTATATCTGCTCAATCTACACACAGCATAAGCTATGTCTGGACGGAAAAAGTTCATTAGATGCAACAGACTCCCAATAATCTGTGCATATTCAAATTGAGCCACAGGATCACCCAAACTTTTCTTTAATTGAGTGTTACCATCATAAGGAGTGCTCACTGGTTTGACATCAAAATGTCCAAACTTCTTAAGAAGTTTCTCAACATAATGTTCTTGAGATAGCGTTATGCTAAAATTACTCCTTATGATTTTTACACCTAATATCACACTTGCTTCACCCATATCTTTCATTTCAAATTTAGAAGCAAGAAATTCTTTGGTTGTACGTATAAGATCAAGGTTATTACCAAATATGAGCATGTCATCTACATATAAACAAATAATAACACACTCATCACCAACAAGTTTTGTATACACACATCTATCCACTTCAATAGAAGTAAAACCATCAGATAACAAGACTTGATCAAATTTCTCGTACCACTGTTTAGGTGCTTGTTTTAAACCGTACAATGAGTTAAGTAATTTACAAACTTTGTTTTCTTCCCCAAAAACAACGTACCCTTCAGGTTGCACCATATATATTTCTTCATATAAATCACCATTTAAAAACGCGGTTTTAACATCCATTTGGTGAATAAACATTTTATAGATAGAAGCCAACGCTATCAAAACTCGAATCGAAGAAATTTTAGTAACTGGAGCAAAAGTATCAAAGTAATCAATATTTTGTTTTTGAGTAAAACCTTTTGCAACCAGTCTAGCTTTGTATTTTTCAATAGTACCATCAGGATTATATTTCCTTTTAAAAATCCATTTACAACCAATTGGTTTTGCTCCAGGTGGTAAATCAACCAAAATCCAAGTTTTATTTTGTTCAATTGAATCAATTTCAGTTCTAATGGCTTCTTTCCAACACAAAGAGTCAGACGATGAAATCGCTTGAGAAAATGTTGAAGGGTCATTTTCTACAAGATATGTATAAAATTCATTTCCAAAACTAGTTTCTTTTCGTTGTCTTTTACTCCTTCTTAACTCCTCAGTCGAGTTTTCAAAGTCATTTCTAATAGGTTCATTAGAAGTAGATTCAACTGGTGCACGAGAAATTACTCTAGTTTTTAAAGGAAAAATATGTTCAAAGAATTCAGCATTCTTTGTTTCAACAATTGTATTTTCATCAAGTACATCACTTTTCAATACAAGAAATCTATATGCAGCACTATGATGAGCATAACCAATAAATAAGCAATCAGATGTCTTAGAGCCTATTTTTCTTTTCTTAGGATCAGGCAACATCACTTTGGCTAGACACCCCCACACTTTGAGATATTTAAGGTTAGGTTGATAACCTTTCCATAATTCATGTGGTGTCTTTCCAATTTTCTTATAAGGGATTCTATTTTGTATGTGACAGGCAGAGAAAATAGCTTCTCCCCAAAAAATTATCAGCAGCTCCTGAACTAACGAGCATAGCATTCATCATTTCTTTTAAGGTTCTATTTTTCCTTTCAGCTACACCATTTGATTCAGGAGAATATGGTGGAGTAGTTTCATGGATTATACCTTGTTGCTCACAAAAATCATTACAAGAAATATATTCGCCACCTCTATCTGATCTAACTCTTTTGATTTTCTTGTTAAGTTGATTTTCAACTTCAGATTTATATAAACAAAACATACTAAAGGCCTCGTCTTTATTTCTTAGTAAATATACCTTGGTATATCTAGAATAGTCATCAATAAAGGTCACATAATAATATTTACCTCCTCTAGTCATGGTTTATTTTAAGTCTCCTAAATCAGTGTGAATTAAGCTAAGTAATTCAAATTCTCATTGAACAGGTGAACATGTTTTCTTTGTTAACTTAGTTTTACAACCTATTTCACATTTATCCATACGAGTATTATTCATTCCAGAAATTAAACCTAGTGTTTGCATCTTATGAATATATCCAGAACTAACGTGACCTAATCTAGCATGCCATAAATCAATCGAGTCGATCAAATAAGCAGAAGAAGATGCAGTTTTATTAATGACATCAGAAACATTGAGTACAAACAGTCCTTGATTACAATACCCTTTGCCCACAAGGACATTATTTTTTGTCATCACAATCTTGTCAGATTCAAATGACACCTTAATTCCAGCTTTTCCTAACAGGGAAACAGAAACTAAGTTTGCCCTAATATTAGGCACATGAAGTACTTCATTAAGAGCCAAGGTCTTGCCAGATGTGAGTTTTAATAACACTTTGCCTTTACCAAGAACTTGTGCAGTACGGGAATCCCCGAGATACACATGTTCTTCTCCAATTCCTACAGGATTGTAGGATGTAAAGGCTTCTTTATTTACACAAATGTGCCTGGTAGCCCCAGAGTCTACCACCCATTCTTTCACATTGGCCACAAGATTAACTTGAGAGAGAACAGCAGCAACAATGTCATCCCCTTTAACCAAATTTGCATTTGGCCTAGGAGGATTCCCATTTTTCTTTCTAAATCTACACTTAGGTGCGTGATGACCAGGATTTCCACAAAAATAGCAAGTTCCCTTTTTCTTAAAGTTGGTGGAGTTATTCACTTTAGGTTTGTAATCAGTTTGATTAGAACTTGTAACATGTTTGTTATTAAAATTACCTTGCACAAAGTTTGCAGTCGTTGCCATCTCCTTCCCTTTGCTTGTTTTGAGTTCCCTACGATTGGTGTCCTCGATCACGATGTGAGTGATTAAGTCCTTGAGAGATTGTGGTCTATGTTTGTGCTTCAGTTGTTGTTTGTAATCCTTCCACGAGTTGGGCAGCTTTTCAATTAGCAATCCAGCTGCAAGCTCCTCTTGCAATGTGATATTTTCGGTCTTTAAGTCCTCCAGCAGCTTGTGATATTCATTAATCTGTGATTTGATATCCTTTTGATCTGTCATCTCCCACTTGTAAAATTTTCCAATCACGAACTTCTGCTTCCCAGCATCCTCAGCGATGTATTTGAGATTGATGGAATCCCAAATCTCCCTAGCTTCCTTGTAAGAGAAGTAGGCATCGAAAAGATCATTAGAGAGGGTGCTAATGATCGTATGCCTACACACTTTGTTGGCATAAACCCACGCCTCTGCTTCAATAGGATTGGACGAAGCATTTGGTATTATTTGTGTGAGTGCACCAGCCACACCATGCATGTCGAGAATTGAAAAAACTCTCTCTTGCCAACGTTTGAAATTCTCCCCATTGAACACCTCAATTTTTGAAATATCGGGAAAAGGTTTCGCATACGAAACCAACTGTTGCGAAGGCAATGTCATGGTCACAGCAGCAACAACTACAGTGGACCCAGAAGCAGCTTCAACATTTGGTGTGTTTGTCTCGGTATTCTTAGAAGCATTTTTATCGAATTCCATAGATAAAATCCTTAAGATTGTTGTAAAAAGTTTAAAGAATCTGATAAAACAAACCACAAAAGAAAGTTTCCGAAACCAACTTTATTTTCAAAAATAAAAGAACTCCCGAGGCATGCAATAATACACTGTCCTTAAGGATTTTATTTGCAATCCTCCAGGATTCAACAGGATATAAAATGGCAAAATAAAATTTTTAATAACCCAGCTAAAACAAAAATATTTAAACTAACTTTGATTAAGAAAGATGGAAAGTTCACGTTGAAACTAAGAGAGAAGAGAGATGTTATTTCTATATCAAAATAAAGATCAATATTTTCGTCTCTCAAATGAGGAAGTGATCACCCCTATTTATACTACCTGATCAACAAATCAAAGCTAGAATTAGGGGGATCAAAAACTGATTTATCCCAATTATTAAGGTAAATATTTGAACTATTACTATAATTTTGTTTGAGGAAAAAACAAGTTTGACTTGGTCACTCTCTTAAATTGAAGACTAAGTCACAAATCTTCTCCACTCACAAGATGTGAGATTTAAACTTTGAACTAAAACCAACAAACATGGGTGGGCACAAAAATAGGGAGACCAAGTCTTTGGGTTTCTTGTTATTTCTCCATGTGGGATAGAGATCACATGAAGTATGAAGACCAAGTCTTCATACACCAGCTCCCTATCAATGTGGGATCAGTTATGAAGACTAAGTCTTCACTTTGCACTTCTAATCTTAGTCTTTTGAAACACTTGAAATTCATATTCTCCAACAGTACGATGGTTGAAAATTAGGAGTGAGAATGATTGATACGACACGAATACATAAATTAGTACGATATGATTATAAATATGAATTACTAAGAGAAATAACACGATAAGACATGGCACGGTACGACACGACACGAAAGCATGAAATAAAAAATTTAGTTAAAATAACATTTATTGTTATATTTATGATCAAATAAGATAAATAACATGAAAACACAATAGTGCGGGATGAACACGACACAATGACATGAATTGTCACCCCTATCGAAAATGACGTTAAGCCTCTATATACACCCTCAGCCCCACTATCCCAAAAATAAATAAAAGAAGTTTTCTCTTTTTATTTTGGCTTGTCCCGAAAAAATAATCCCATTTCTAATATTATATATATATATATACATATAAATATATATAATCTATTATACAATACAGGTTGACTCTCACGTGCACAATTGTGAGAGACAACTACTGGCTAGGATTTTTCCCTCTACTGAAATCCAACGGTTAAGATCTAATTCAAGAGTTCAAGTGTGTGAGAGGTAGTTTTGCAATAGCCCGTCGGATCTCCTCTCCCTCCGAGTCTTCTTCCCCATCTCTGTCTCCTTCCTCAACTGAAATCCACTCCCTAAATTGGTAAAGGATTGTTAAGGAATGTATAAAACCTCTTGCCTCTCTCAGTTTCCTTCATTTCGGATCCCTCTTTCCTCCTTTTCTCTCAGGTTGTTACGCGATCTCTCCATCAACATATTTGAAGCTCCTTCGTTCTCAAGCTTTTTTTTTTCTCTCTCTCTCTTCCAGTGGTGAAGCACTCGGCGTACCCCTTCACCAACTTCGACCTCGAGCTCTCTTACATCACTGCTTCTTCTCTTGGTGTTCCCCAACAAGTACCCCATCATCCCATCTCCTCTCCATGTCGATTTATTTCTCCAATTTTTCTATTAGATTTTCTTTCAATGGTGAAATGATTTTTGTATATTCATTTTTTTATCAGAATGTTTTTATCGTGTTCAACGAAATGCTTATTTGGGGTAATGTGGTTTCGTCTTCATATGCTTCTTCCTTTGGTTTTTTTTTTTGAAAAGATAGATTGTGTGATTGAAGTTGAAAATTTGGGTTTAAATTCGACTGACTAGCGGGCTAAATTTAATTTTTTACGGATTATTGATCTGTTATTTTGGTTTCATTTAGAAGTTGGACTCATTCTGGTTTTGGATTGACGGGTGAAAGAAGTAAATAGATGTTAGTTTTCATGGTTTTTTTAGGGGGTTTGAAGGAGGCTTCTCTGTTTTCTCAATCGGTTCATTCTGAAACCCTTATGGCTGATTTGGAGGAAGAAAAAGATGGTTTAGTGATGGGCCTGTTGTCTTTGTCACTAAAAATGTTGTTGAGACTGAAGTGATATTGGTTGAGGAAAAACAAGAGGATCAATAAATGGATAGTGTGGAAGGTGGGGAAAATTAGGAGTTACCCTTGGTGGCCTGGGCAAATTTATGACCCATCAGATGCTTCTGATTTTGCAGTCAAGCTTAAGGTAAAGGGTCGCCTTCTGGTGGCCTATTTTGGAGATGGTTCTTTTTCTTGGTGCCGCAAGTCTCAGTTAAAGCGATTTGCTGAGGATTATGAGGAAATGTCAAGACAGAGCAACTCCAAGAATTTTGTCAATGCTGTTGAGGAAGCATTGGATAAGTTTAGTAGGACTGTAGAGCTGAAGATGAGTTGTAAGTGTCTGCCTTTGGAGAATAATATTGGGGATTTTATCGGAATGTTTTTATCGTGTTCAATGAAATGCCTATTTGGGGTAATGTAAGGCCCTGCCTTCATGTGCTTCTTCCTTTGTTTTTTTTTTTTTGAAAAAATAGATTGTGTCTTCAACCAGCACAGGCTGACTTTTCAAAGTTTATTGGACCAAATTTTCAGATCAATATTTGAAAAAAGTTCGTTAAGGAACTTTAGTTTTAAAGAATAAAACTATAGGCACTATAAAGTAGTATTACATAGTAGTGTGTGTTGGTGTGTGTGTGTGGTGTTGTGTGTGCTGTGTGTGTGTGTGGCTGCTATGTGTGTGTGCTGCTGTGTGTGTTCTGTTGGTTCGTGGCTTTTCTATGCTTTTTTGCATCAAGTTCAAGTAAATAAAGTCAAATCTGGTTTTGGGGTTTTGGATTGACGGGTGAAAGAAGTAAATAAACGTCAATTTTCATGGTTTTTTAGGGGGTTTGGGGGTCAAAAAATTAATTTTTTACTTTTTTTAATTACTGGAGTTTTTGTGTGTGGATGATTTCCATTATGAATTTTGTGGTTGATTATTATTGTTGTTATTATTATAATTATTTTACTCTTTCTGAATAGGGTTTTTTTTTGTTGAATTAGAAACTTGCTTCGACTGGTGGTTAGTTTCTTCTTCTTCTTCTTCTCATATTGGATTTTTTGAATCTAACATGCTCCATGATTTTAAAAAGTATGTTATCTATGATTTTAAAAAGTGTGTGCTGCTGTGTGTTCTGTGCTGCTGTGGTGTGTGTGTGTGTGTGGCTAGTGTGTGTGTGTGTGCTGCTTTGTGTGTTCAGTGTGCTGATGTGTGTGTGTGCTGGTGTGTGTGCTAGTGTGTGTGCTGTTGTGTGTGTTGGTGTGTGTCGTTTGATTGTTTATAGAATCTGAAACTTGGTATATTTGAGTATATTTGTATGGATTTCATAGGACCCTTTGTTGATTTTGTGTGTGTTTTGAGTTGGATCAAAGACATCTTGCTTACTGGATGCCAATCCAGTATTATTCTTCTGGTGATTTTTATGAAGTAATCTATTTCCTTATAATACCCCCATGGTTTACATACTTTTATAAGTTAGTTCTTTTTCTTTTTAGTTAAAGAAATTCTATAACATGCATTTCTATTAATGTGCATAATTACAGATGCTCTATGTTTCCATGCACATTTTTACTGTCATTGAGCTGTTAATAGAAGTCTAAAGGATCATTATTTTATAAACCTACTATGTTTTTTTTTTCTTAACAACCAATGTTTTTTTTTCTTAACAACCAAGTGAATTTTATTTATATATTATCACCTTGGGACTTACGTATCTTTTGATTACCTATAGAATGAAGGATGCAGAGTACGGTCATGTTGAAGACCCTATCGTTACGGACCCTGTAGAGGACATTGAGGAGGACATTGAGGAGAATCCTGAGGAGGATCCCGAAGAGAATCCTCACGAACATTCTGATGACGAAGAGAATAACGAAGTAGGAAATGATAATGAGATGCCTATTGCTAACGTTCAGGACATTCTCCTACAAGCTGATGAAAGGGTGAACCAGTTAGAATGGAAATTAGAATTGACTCGGGATGAGCTTCAGAAAAGAACAATTGGCTTCACCGAATTCATTAGAGAAAATATGTGGGAGTGCGAGGACATGGACAGAGAACTCCATGCAAATAAGTCCGATAAGATGAAGTTGCGCAAGGCTATGAACAAGCTGATTGGAAAAATGCGTGACTTACTTGGGAAGATTCACGCTGATGTCTTGATTAGTAACTAGGGACTGACACATTTTAAATAATTTTTTTTACAATTTTAATATTTCATTATTAGTTTTCTTACAAAATAAATGAATTAGTATTTTATTATTGATTTTGTTACGAAATAAATGTATTATAATTTATTATTGCTTTATTATTTTTGTGTCATTAAGTCTTACTCATCTCTTACAAAACTTCGAGCATACGTTAACCTCGAGTATACAATAATCTAATCCCTACTGCCATCGTGCCATAGGCACGGGCACAAAATCTAGTTTTAGTTCAATTTAAAAGATGTAGACAATTAAAGCTATAATATTAAAAAAATTGACTTGTCAAATAGGACTAGTCTTTTGGGACGGAAAGAGTATTGTTTTGCCAACAAACCACCAAACTAATCTTACCCTAATTTTTTGTTTGCCAATTAGGGATGGAGAAAAAGGAAACTCCAGATATTGAGCATCCACAATTTTCGGTGGCAATTTCAGTCAAGAAGCTAATCAATGAGCTGCCTCCCCTTTCACCAAATTGCTGTATCTATAGAGTTCCTCTTGGAATTCGAAACCTGAATGAAAGAGTGTACGCGCCACTGGTGGTTTCCATTGGCCCTTTTCACCATGGGGAGCAAAAACTGCAACCCATGGAAGAACACAAGTTAAGGTACTTGCAAGCATTCCTTCTCCGAGTCAAAGACAATCTCAGTTTGGAAGATTGTGAAAATGTGATAACAAAGTGGGAAAAGGAAATCCACAATTCTTATGCTGAAAATTTTAATCTGACTCGTGATCAGTTTGTGAAAATAGTTCTCGTAGATAGTTGCTTTGTCATTGAGGCCATTTTATCCTACTCTTCTAGATTTAGACAAACTGTTTACTTACCAGATAAAAACTTCCTTTTTAAGACTGATACGATGTTACTTGAGAATCAGCTTCCATTCTTTGTTTTAGATGATCTATACCGCCTAGCCTTTCCTTATACACCCAAGACAATGTTCCTCAAGTATTGTATCATATACTTCTTTTATCACATGCTAATCCAGGTTGATAAAGATGGACTAATTACCAAGGTGAAAGACTACTTGGCAGCATCGAGTCATAAGATACTGCATTTTGTGGATTTGCTAAGGGTATGTCACCTACTATCAGCACTAAGGCCACATTCAAATCATGAAAAGTTTGAACTGGTTACAGCACCCAAGGTAACAGAGGCTTACGAGTCCATAATTAAATTAAAGAAAGGCTCGAGCATTTTTTCGCTTGACATACAATATACGCCTACAGTGCTAGAACTTCCACAAGTGGTTGTAGGTGGAATAACAGAATATTTTCTTAGCAACATTCTTTGTCCTGGAAATGTGCCATTACATACGTGATAGTTACGTTAGAAATTATGTATTCTTCATGGATATGCTAATAGACACTCCAAAAGAAGTGGACTTACTCATTCAGAATGGAATCATCGTAAGTTGGACACGAGACAGCTCTGCGGTGGCGAATCTCTTTAACAATGTGGGACATAGTTTTCTAATCGACGGTTCCAAATACTATTTCTGCAGAGTATCTCGAGACCTCAAGACGTATTGTAGTGTTCCTCGACATAGTTGAAAAGCAACATTCAAATATGATTACTGCAGTACACCATGGATGATTGTTTCTACCACCGCAACAATCATATTACTTGTGCTTACTTTACTCAAACCAATTGTTCTATCATTTTCCTTTAGATTTTCAGCCTTAAATGTAATTCCTTTATGTCTTCCACTCATAGACCTTGGTAGAACTAGAGTTTTCTACTAAAACTGGATTTGTTATTCGATTAAGTATCACCAATAATTTCATATGCCATAAACAAAGGTGTCATTACAGTATCAATGAAGTATATCAGCAAACAGCCCAAGGACGACAGTTTTGCAGGCTAAATGAGAAGTAAGTAAAGACTGCTAAGATTATGCCTGAATTTTAAGCTTGCAAAAGACTAGATGCTGACCCAATGCATTTTGTATCGAGTGTTATAGTGACATCTTCGATCAAAGACACCCACATTTACAAGTAACATATCCGTTAGATAAAAACCTTCAAAACGAAATCTACTGCTACTTCTCAGGAGCCCTTAAAGAACTCATCTCCATATTGATAGCAGTTATACATTAAACATCTTACCAACACCTTCTCATTAATCATTATGCGTAAGATCATATTTGCGAGTCTTGTGGAAACGCAGGTTGCACCTATGATGTTGTGAAGGATAATAGGAGATATCAGTGTTGAATAGCTTCAGAAAACTAGTAGTAGAAGCTTGAAGATACCAAATTATCTTGCCTCCACGTGGCAACGAGTGAAACACGTGGCCATACTGATCTGGGATGCGAAGGTTAGCTCACCTCGCCTCGGGCTTCACCAACAGCGCGGACCCCGAGCACATCTATTCATCATCTTATCCTGGTCTCCCCGCAGAGCTCAGGAGAACTGATAGCTCATCATCCACGCTGGGCCTACGAGCCCGCAAAGTCTAGACCCGGGCTACAATGCTAAGATCCCGAGGTATCCACCCCGGGGAGTTGAAGATAGTCAAAGAAAGTTGCTGCATTTAAGGTCTACCTGCTACTACGTCATCCCGAGGCCACCACCAAGCTCCTTATTGGATAAACAAGTGACTTACTTTCTAAGTAAAACTACTTCTAGAAGATCTGTACAGCTCTCATAGGAGGTTTATCTTCTACATCAATGTTGATCACTTTCCTTTAAAGGCTCATCAATGCAAATAACGACTGCCATAAATGGATATGTGACTACCTGTCCCAGGTTGACATCTGGTAGGCCCACCTGTTTCAAGCCAACATTCTTCCGGTATAAATACAAGGTGATTGCCTTTATTTATGACCTAAGTTCAATAAAACACTCACAACTACCAAATCTCCAAAGCTTTCAGAGCATTTACTCCAAAGAGCAGTTTGAATCCCTACCGGAGACCATAACTTTTTACCTACATACTGATTCTGTCACCGGAGGGCTTTAGTTGGGCCATGTCCAGCTCCTTAACGGTGCTTTCTTAACTTCTCAGGTATCTACTAGAGGACAAGTTCCCTTTACACTTGTGCCTATTGAGAGCCAGGGCATCTTACCGATATACTAGCTGCATACGTAGACTTGACCAGATCACTAGAACACTTTTAGACATGATCAAAGCTATTTGCTAACCATTTAGTTCCATAGACACAAGCAATATTGATCGGGGGAATTCACTAGAAAACTATTCGGTATCGGCAATCTGTAGTATGTGGACAGACTGTGAGATGCACCAACTATGTTTATTGCGATGAAATGCTATGACAAATCTTAAAAAATGAATGAACACTTGGGCGATAAGTACTCAGCATTCTGTCACTTAAACCATCATATTCTTCCGTAATGCTTGCCGCTAATGCTGATCACTACCTTGCGGTGCCAACTTAGCTCGAAAATGAGAAAAGTGTTTCATCGATTTAGTATTTACTCTTGAACACCACAAACCCCAATCTTCTTGTTACCAAAATGCGTAGGCAAGTTGATTAAGTTCCGATTCTGAACCATAGTTTACCTGAAACTTAATCGGTCACCTCTAGTAACTAGTTTGACATTTTATCAAACGGAATGTGTGTAAGACCCCGACAAACCCAACCTGCTTAGTATCATCATATTTATTCCTTGTGTGATTATCTTAGGGTTGAGAACCCTTAACGTGTCTCTAATCTGTCCATAATCCTAGCCCTGAGTTTAAAAAGTTGGGACGTACCGTAGTTATGAAGCTCGGTCTCTATTCCCTCCCCATTTCGCTAGTAGTTACTTCGTGTTTGACTTGTGTTCGTACGTGAGAACTGTGCAATAGTTCTGTATTCCTTTGAGATTATTCTCGACATCGTTTAGGGTTTGTATACATTACATTTCCCCCTTGGTTGGTTGACCTAGCCTTGGTTTAGATTCATTCACGAGCAACGAGCACGTTCGTCTTGTCGTTAATCCGTAAGATGAGTTGGTTTGAGTGTGGTTTGGTGTGTGTGTCTCGATGTGCGATTGAGACTTGTGTTTGTTATCTTTCGTGCCTCGACACGGGATGATTCGGGTGTGTGTCGGGTATGTTTTGACCTTGATTTAATGTTAGGATCAACCTAGGATCATTCCGGGACATTTCGGGATCAAACGGGAGCGAAATAGAAAAAATCAGAAATCCTGGGAGGAGGGCGACCGCCTGGACGGCTGCTCAAGTGACAGAATGATAGTGAGCTAGGAAGGACGGGCGCTTGGGCGGGTGCCCAACCCCGTGCTCTGTTTCGCTCGGTTTTGTTATTTTTCGGTTTTTTGTGTTTTTAATTGATTTAAAATGCTCAAACAACCCGGGATTGGACCAAACACTTACCTATGGATTAAATAAAAGATCACAACCCTTTTTCCTCCCCTCATTTCATCCAAACACGTCTGAGATAGAGAGAGAGAGACTCTAGAGAGAGAAAGGAGAGAGAGGAGAGAAGAAATCGCGATATCTTGAGCTCCGCTTGTCGGATCGATAATCCGTCTTCGCCGTAGCGTAGAGGGCGACGAGAAGCACGCTTTTACCTGAATAGATCATTCGATCTGTTGAGGAATTGCTAACCTCCATCTCTTCTCCTACGTTTTAGATATCACCAAGGAGAGTACTTTCATCCAACCCAACCTTGTTCCTTGGTGTATTTGTCGTATTTGTGTAAGTTATTACTTTTATTTTTTGCTCGTAGTAATTGTTCATGCTATATAACATGTATTTCATGTCGATGCGGTGAACTTGATGATATGTATGATAATTGATGATTACATGAAAAGGATATTATGAAATGATGCTATGTGAATTTAGTCGTACTTGTGAAATATGTGTTTAACTACGAGATAGTGAAATGTGACGTCGGACTCTACGGAGTCTGCGATTGACTTGGAATATGTTGTTATTGATATGTGACTTAGTCTACGTAACCTAAACATGTTAAAATATGTGGATAATTGATTATGTGGCTTGACCCGTGAATTTGGTTTATATGACTCTATGGAGTCCGAAAATGATGTTGATGATGTTATGTGGATTATTTGTGAAAATGAGATGTTCGACTCTACGGAGTCTGTTATTAATGTGCTAGAATATGTGAGAATATGTGTAGTACCATATTGGATTGAATTCGAACAACATGGTTAAACGATGATACGCCATCAATTGATTTGTAAGCAATTGGAATTGATAATTGATACCGATAAGTCATGGTTCCACCGACGTTTCATGAGGGCGGAGAGCTAGTGGAACATCATTGTTGGGGCTATTGATGAATCTGAGACTTTTCGCTACTGGCCCTAGCGGATGGTTGAAACTTGGCACATCTTCAGCTAGCTAATGTGGAGACCGGATCGTGTAACCCTATGAGTTGTAAGGGATTAAGGGCGCAACGGTCCAGAGCGCGTTTAAATTGATTGAGTCGGTTCTGCACTTATATGATTGAAGGGGTGATAAGGTTGGAAGCGGTCGAAGGTGTACCTCGACCCCCGTATCCACTCATGCGTGTTTACTTTACAGTTCATTATGTGCTCCATGTATGAGCGAGTTGGTCGCGGTTTCCAACCGGTATGGGATAGTTGGTGGCAGCTGAGCCTCTCGTGGTAATACATGATTGACTGGTTATCACATGCTACCTGTTACATGTTGTTATTGTGTAGAACTGTTATATCGTGAAATTATTGATATATGAACTGTGTTGCATGTCAGCATGCCATGTAGTTGCATAGTGGTAACTTACTGGGTCTTCGACTTATCCCTTCCAAATTTGTTTTTCTTAGCTTGCAGGGACAAGTATGATGATGGTCGGTGAGGTCGACGAGGTGTATGTTTTTGGTAGTCATGTATTTGGTCCGTTTAGTTAACCCTTGTGGTATTAAGTTGTATTTGGATAAACAATTGTATAATGTTGTAACTCCTCTTTTGGGCTATGTATCGTTATATAATTAGTTGTAGTATTTGGTTCCGACACGTGTTGTCAAGGTACTTGGAATTGTGAAGATTGCGTTTTGTATATTATGTATGTGATGGTTGTGGTCGTGTGGCTAGTTTGGTTATGTTGGTTGATACTGAGCAGAGTAGCTCGATGATGTAGTTGTAATTATGGTTTTCATGAGCTGGTTAGCTCGTTGTATTACAGGATTGTACACGTGATATGAAGGTTTCATGTCCTAATTTGGGGCTCCGTGTAGTGGGTCCGGGTTGGGGTGTAACAATGTGGGCATCTCTTTGCTTATAAAAACTCAAATTTTCTTCTTGTGCTTGCGGATGACTCAAATTGTTATTACCATAGTCTCTTTATGAGTTCTTGTTTATGCAACTCCCTCTTTTTTGACTACTAGGAAGGTGCACGTGCGGTGCACGTGTTGTCTATGATTTATTAAAGTGTTTTGTTTTACAGAATTTTTAGACTCCTGAATTGTTGTACACCCTTGAATGAATGGAAAATGTGATTGATATATTCTTATCAATGATAATTAAAACAAAATTAAGAATATTAGATTAAAAATGATAACCGTACTGGCTTTTCATTTGAACACAATTCAAGTACGTAAATGTCTTTGTCAACCCTTTGCTCATATTAGTTCTTCTCTTCTTTTATCTTGATGGCTACAGAAACATTTTCCTTTTTGTTTTTTCCATCTCTTTTGGAATGTTTTTCCTTCCACATTTGGAGTGTCTCATCATCGTCACTTGAAATCAGGATCTCGCAAACTTCGTTATTGTCGTCCTTCTTCGTTGTATTTTTTTTTTCTTGCATTTGGTAGATTTAAGCTAGCATTCTTGTTGCCCCTTCCTTGTATCTTTTCAATTACTTCCGCTACGGCTATGAGTTTTTTGTTGTACACTTTTGTCCTTTGGTTTAGAGGGATAAGGAATCGGACTTCCTTTGAAGTTTGTGTACTCAATCCTTGATAATATTTTGATGCATATTCTCCCTGTATTAGTTGTATGATTTAGTCAATGAAGAATAATTAATATTATCTAGTAAATTGTATTTTTTAGAGTTTCTCAATATTTATTAATAACTTTTCTTTTGAATGAACTTGTGCTCTACATATAAGTGGTGTTATAATATTGGGGTTTCTTCACAAATGGCCCGGTCAAACACTCCAATATCTTATTTGGCCTAAGTTATTCCAAAACAACTTATATGGCCTCTTTTTATTTGAAAACCCCAAAATACCCTCTTTTTTTGAATGACTCAAACATAGTTTAAACAATTCACGGAGTCGTTTAAACGATAAACGAATTCGTTTAAGCGATTAACGGATTCGTTTAAACGATTCACGGATTCGTTTACGGATCCGTTTAAACGATTAACGGATTCGTTTAAACGATTCACGGATTCGTTTAAACGATTCACGGATTCGTTTAAACGATTCATAGGATCGTTTAACCGATTCAAAGGGAGACGATGAGAGGAAGACGGAGGAAGACAAAGATAGGGTTTCATGGTAGTAGATGGGAGGAAGACGGAGGAAGACTTACAAGATCCATGGCAGTAGAGGGAGACGATGTGGTCGGAGACGGAGGAAGACGGCGACGATGTTGTTGGAGATGGGAGGTGGAGACGACGACGATGGGAGGAAGACGGCTGTGGTTTGGAAATTTGAGAGAGAGTGAAACTGAGTTAGGTTTTAAGGGCTTTGGGGTATTATAGGAAGTTTGTGTTAATTTTTAGTCAAAGGCCATATAAGTTATTTTATCGGGTCAAAAGGCTGTACTTGATATATACCACTATAATATTTTTACCTCCTTTATTGTTGATATGTACCCTTGTATTAGGCACCCAACAAATACAACTACCGCCTCCTCAAACAGTGTAATCCATGCATTTTGCTCACCTTGCACCAGTGTTCTAAAACTTGCCGACTAGGACCGCCTAGTCGCTGCCTAGGCGTTGGGCGCTGGCACCACGCCGCGATTAATGCCAGATCGGGAAAAAAGTCGCCGGAGAAGATAATCGTTGACTAGGCGCCCTAGTCGGTGTCGGCGCGGCCAACGCCCAGCCCTAATTTCATGAGAGCGAAGGAGAACTCCGGTGAGAGAGAGGGAGAATGCCACCGATGAAGAGGAGAAATTAAGAGAAATTAAGAGAAAGCGAGAGAGAGAGAGAGAGAGAGAGAGAGAGAGAGAGAGAGAGAGAGAGAGAGAGATTGCCGTGAGAGATGCCGTTTTCGTGAAAGCTGCCGTTGCCGTAAGAGATGCCGATGCTGTTTCCGTTGTCGTTGCCGTGAGAGATCTCGTCGTTTGTCGTCTGAGTGTGAGACAGAGAGAGAGAGAGAGAGAGAGAGAGAGAGAGGCGTGTGAGACTGGTCAATGGATTTGTGAGAGAAAGAGGCGTGTGAGTTATTAGTTTTAGGGTTTTTAATTTTCAAAATGACAACCTCCCCCTCAAGTTATTAAAGTATTCCCCTTCGTCCCTCTACTTTGAATGATAGTAAGTTTGATTTTAATTTTTAATTTTAATTTTGTAATGTGATCATTATTTTTAATTTATTTAGTCATATTTAGCTATTTATTATTGTTACAGCAGGTTGGTATGGACCCATAGTATAATTATGCCTCAATTTTTAGATCCCGCCTAGGCCCCTAGGCGCTAGGCCTTGCTCTGGTGCTTAGCGTCCGCCTAGCGATTTTTAGAACCTTGCCTTGTACCACATGTAATGTGACTCTATATCTGTCGATAATGAATTATTGTTCAACTATAACATTCTGTGAATTATTACTAAAATGTTTAGTGGAGAAAATCAGCTAGTACCTTTGCACAATGTCAACATCTTCTTCATCACATTTGCTGCACTTTGGGGTTTCTCCATTTTTCATAATTGATGTTACACATTTCTTGCATGCGTCGTACCAAATAGTTGGCTTATTATCTACTCTATCAACTATTCCTTTGATACAATAATATGTATTCTGCAAATTTAATTTAATTTTTAATATAATTATTATACTTAAGTCAAATAAATACGTCATTTTTTTTCCTATATTCGAAATAAATTTAGTATATTATTCCTTTTGGGAGCGTCTTTCCAACTAAAATAGAATTTGTATAACAAATAAATATTTATATATTCAATTTACCTTTGCTAAGATCTGTCTCTTGTGAATTATTTCTTGAACTGTCACTTCGGTTGCGCCTTTGATCTTTTGTCTCATTGAATATTTTGATATTTTTAATGTATCCTCGATTGTGGTTAACTTGTAATTTTACAACAAAAAATTAATATTATTTAATTCAATTATTTTTATTTATTTTATTTATACCTTTGCTGAAAATTCTCCATCATCAGGCATTTTGGTGCTATCTGTAGAATTGATGCAACTGTTGTATGCAATTGAATTTCACTTTCAAGAATACAAAGTTACTAATCGAGTTTCGATGAGCAAAAATATTTATATTATTGAATTATTACCTAGGTATTTCCTTGCCGTGGCCCTTGTGATAGAAATGATTGGATATTGGCCAACAATTTCTTGCGGTTCACTTCCTTCATTTGTCGCTAAATCTTCCCAAAGACTGATAATATTTGGTTGGTACCTGTATAGTTTTGATTATAATAGCTATGTAATTATGTAGTATATGTTTTTTTAATTAATCACACCAATATGATCGATCTTTTTCTTGAATAAATATCACATCTTTTTTTGAAAAACAATTATATAATATTTTTTTTGCTGAATAACAAAAGCTAGTTCTCTTGGTTTTTCTGTATTTGTCTGTCTTGGTGTTTATTACGGTTATTTCCCTTAAAGCTTTTTGCGCTGCTCTTGAGTTATCAATGGTTCGACAATCTTTCACTTTGGTGACAATACCGCAAAAATCTACACTTATAAAACAACAATGAGATATTGTTGGAAAAGATATTTATAAGTTAGTAGTTGTTTAGGGAAACTCAATTTACCAATGCCATCTCCATGAGCTTGACTTTGAATGTCTTTGATGTCCTTGAAATCATAGCCAATGTTGTCGCCGATAGCTTGATATGTAATTTAGACGTTTGGATATCTTTTAAGCACTATTTCCTTCTCGGGATGTACATTCAGAAACATTGAGTTCACCTTCTTGATATCACCGTTGGTGATTTGATATATTTTGTTGGCAACAAATGTTTTAGCTTAGTGATTGATGTATTCGTTGAAAATTATGATGCCAATTTGAACATCCTGCAAGCATAGGAGTATTTGTCGAGTGTAAAAGTCGATGAAACATATTCAATACAATCAATTTATATTATGCATAGAAAAGTGTATTGTGACAAAATTAGAAAATTGGTCAAAGTATGTGGCAAAATAGACCATTTTTCTCCATAGCTACTATAATGTTTTCGCCATACTCTTTGATGGTTGCCCCTTGCAACCAACTTGAGTAGTACAATGTTCTTATTTGAAGGATCATACATCACATTACACTTAGCAGAGATCTGGTTTAAGGATTTGTAACGTCCCTTTATAATAGAAACGCAAGAGTTGAGTATAGTGTATGATGTTTAATTAATTAAGTGGTGGCAATAACTATGGTTGACAAGCACACACTCTTTAGGCTTTAACATGGAGGTGCTAGTTAGAAGAGAGGAGGGGAGGAGTGAGGGTGAGTGTGGTGGCAATAACTATGGTTTGGCTATATATAGATGTAAGTGGCTAGGAGGATGAACCTTCAAAACATAAGATTGAGTGGTGGGTCTAGTAAGAGAGTATAGCATTTTAAGGTTCACATGGTTATGGGCCTTATGGCTTCCAAGTCTTTGGCCTGAGTTAGATAATAGAACATGATGGATAGAGAGCCTCCTGTCAACTTAATATATATCTGACCCCCCATGAATCAAAAACATGTTGGAGACATCTAGGTTATCATAGAAGTGATGAGACATGAAAATTGCAGAAATTTTTAAGAGAAACATTGCTGCAATTAATAGAAGCAAGCTGGATTTTGGCAATTTTCTAGTGGATTCTTTCGTTCTTTGTTGCTCCACTTTGCATTGCTATATAGTTCTTTTTTGTTTTTTAGATAGCATTGCTTAGTATTGGGTAGGAGGTGGCAGCCTTGCTTACTTTTGTTGATTAGTCATGTGGAAACAGCGTTGCTTGATACTGTAATAAGTGTAGGTCTCTTATTCCTACTCTCAGTCAAAATGATATATAGGCTCATTAGCAAGATAAAATCATACATACGCTAAGATTTCACATTTTATTGTTCATCAATAACCCAAAAGTTCATATGGGAACTCAGCTATAGTTACTTTCTCAACCGTGTATCTAAACATAAAAAAATAATCATATTAACCATACAAAAATCATATTTCCTACTGACATCAATCATAAAAATAAAAATGTGAACTATATATTCACTCGGCATCAGCCTAAACATGCATATTTTTTTCTTTTTTGTTCAAAGGAGTGATGTTGCAATATAAAAAGAATAATTTACATGTGTGTCACAAGAATCTTTTTTTTTTTTTGAAAATAGTAACAATATTGCTAAATATTGGGGGACTGAAGTGCACATACAAAATTCTGGCACTTTTGAGATATTAAAATTAAAAGAGCAAACTACACAAATGGTCCTTGTACTTCTCGACTTTTTTGGAATTGGTCCTTAAACTAATTTTTGCAAAAATTAGGTCCCTGTACTAAATGAGTAAAACGCAATTGGTCCTTCCGTCCAATTCCGTTAATTTTTTGCCGTTAAATATACACACGTGCCTCTCACGTGGTTTTGCTCAAGGGTTAAATAGTCCATGTATTCTTTTCTTATAAATAGACAAAAATGTCCTTAATATTTTAATTTTAAAAACCTAATAAAGGGTATTGATGTAATTAGCTAAAAACAATTAAATTATAATTTTTATAACCATTTCTTCTCCATTCCCCGATCCCCCCATTACCGTTTCACCATGCTGCCACCACCACTACCGTCGCCGGCGACCACAAAGTTTAAAACTGAAGAGAAAACCCAAAAAACCCCAAATTAAATTTTTTTGACAAATCCATTCTTAAAATATCCCAAACTTCTTCTACCGAAGATAGCATTGTTCCACCACATTCAACCTACCAGACAATCGGTGGAGATTAAGCCAACAATCAAATTTAACAAATAAACCATTTTCTCTACAATTTCAACAGTAAAGAAGAAGAAAAAGCCTGGAAGAGGCTTACTTTTATTAATGATCCAAAAGAGGTAAGAACAGAGGAAATAACAAAAAATAGAAATTCCAATCGAAGTAAAAAAACAGCATCCAAATCTTCAATTGTTCTCACTTGCCGAAACCCTTTCTTGATATCCCCACCACCAGCTCCTTACCTTCGTCCATCACCTCCGCCGCCGACTTCTTGCATAGCATGAAATTCCGCTTCTCCAATTATTCAATCATCTCCCATGGAAATAGAGCTTCTATTCCATAACCCCAATCACAGACGCTTAGAGATGACGAGAGAGAGAGAGAGGGAGATGACGAGAGATAGAGAGAGTGCTGGAAAGAGAGACGACGAGAGACTGAGAGAGTGCTGGAGACGGTAAGATCTGAGGGTGATATCATGAGATTGATCTGAGATGAGACCTTGAGATCGATCTGAGATGAGAGAGAGAGATAAGAGCAGTGGTTGTGGGATGGGGAAGAAATCAAGTTATTAGTGGGTTGGGGGAAGAAATGATTTTAGGGGGGAGGGGTTTAGTTTAGGGCAAATTACACAAAAGGTCCCTGTACTATTTATAAGTAAATGACTAATTTATCCTTAGAAAAATCATGTTAAATGCACGTGATTTCACTTAACGGAAAAAAACTAACGGCAATGGATGGAAGGACCAATTGCGTTAAAAAATTGAGTTCAAGGACCGCTGGCGTGGGGTTATGACCAATCCCAAAAAAGTCGAGAAGTATAGGGACCATTTGTGTAGTTTGCACAAATTAAAATTATGAAAAATTTGCCAATTATTTCGTCGTTAGGGATGACAATGGATGACACGATACGAATGCACGAACCAACACGACACGATTATAAACACGAATTACAGAGAGAAATGACACAATATGACACGACACGATATGACACGGCACGACACGGTACGAAACATGAAACGAAAGCACGAAATAAAAAATTTAGTTAAAATAACATTTATTGTTATATTTATGATCAAATAAAATAAAAAACAGGAAAAGACGATAGTGCAGCACGAATACAATATGACAGCACAAATAGGTATTCGTCGTCAATCATTATCATCTTTCGAATTTTGTAAAAGATGCTTAGTCCACACGCTGTTTCTAACCCAACTCGCAAAGCTTTCAATCAATCGTGTAGTGAATGACTTTTGATTTATTTGTAGAAGCCTCATTTGAATCACCGCTTCACTCGACATATCGTCTAACAGTTTGTGCTGCATTATATATGAATGCAAACAAATCAATCTAAAGAAACACAGTGAAGAGAACTAAGTTTTTCACTTTGTTTATTGTAAACAATATTGGAAACCGAAATGTAAGATTTTGTCAAAGTTTAGTAGTAAGAGTTGTTTTATAAAACTGAGTAAAATCAAAATATACAATAGCAGCAACTAACCTTCTTTGTTCTTTTAATTTCTTTGAAAGTGGTCTTGGTCTCTCGGAATAAATTAAAGACAAGCAAGGGAGACACCTAAAGAAGGATTCCCGGGGAGGGATATAGTTTCTTGGCTATTTGCTTCTATTGGAGATATTTTATACATGTATATGTTTAGGAGCCCGTTTGATCGTGCGTTTTGGTTAAAATACAGGGATAAAATGTTGCTTATTTGTAAAAATTGTGTTTCAATGTTGCGACAGAAAAAAAAACTGTGTTTTTAAAACATAGCTGCGTTTTCAAAACACAGCTGCTTTTTAAAACACTGCTGCGTTTTCCTAAAACGCAGATTTTGAAACGCTGCTATGAAAAAAAAAACAACGTTTTGAATTAATATCCCAAACACATTTATAAGAAAAAATTTTCGTTTTGAAAACGTTGCACCAAATAGGCTCTAGGAAAAAGCTTCTCACGTGGAAGACCACTTATGCAAGTAACACACACATTGGTAATAAACCACTAATTATAATAATTAACCAACAATTTATTCTTTGTAACTCCCAAGCACATTCATAAGTATTTAGGGAAATTGAATAAATCATTTAATCATTTAAATAAATAAAACACATATTCCCTCGGTCCAAAAAAATAGTCATTCGTTCTGTCTTGTTTTGTTCTAAAAAATCGTCTTATTTTCAGAAAAAATAAAATTAATGTCTAAATTTTTTAGGGACAAAATCCAAGTGAAAATTTTCCAAGTATTGGGACAATTTATGTAGTGTATATATATATATATATATATATATATATCATTTTTGGCATATCAAGCACATTATAATAATCACTTCGGTTTATAGAAAGAGAGGGAGTTAATAATTTTCAATCAATTGATTACAAAAATAACTCTTCTAGTTAGAGGGTAATAGTTGGAGACTATTACATTTTGTTTTGACGTTTGAATTGTTGGGCAGGCTTCCATTACAAATGATTAGACAGCTTAATTATGAAGAAAAATAAATATGTGATTAATGTTTCAAGTGCACTTTTTAATTAATTATATAAAAAAGGTATAAATTTAGTACAATTTAAAGAAGATACAAATAACGAAAGCTATAATTTTAAAAAGATACTTGGTCGGTTATTGTTAAGATTACATCTTTCTGGAACAATTTGGAACCACTCATGATGTTAGTTTGTTGAGAATTAGGTTGTTTTTAAAATAAAAATGGGCTTTTAGTATATATATAATAGGCTTATTGTCAATGAAGAAGGTTGTTTAAATAATTTGTTCTAGACACACTAAAGGCATGCATTATAGAGTCATTGAAGCCTTTTAAGGCATTAAATAATAATAATAAAGGTCTCTTAATAGAGAGGTTGAGTGTTTAAACCCTATACCATAGCCACTTCAACCTTAAAAAAAAAAAAAAGCATTCTTCAAAGCGCAACACGTAAAATGGGAGGGAGGACAACACCTATAATAACTTTATCAATTTTTGTAAGTAATATTTTTTCCTTAAAAAAGATTTACTCACTCCGTTATCAAATTATTATCTTATTTGATCCGGCACACGGATTAAGAAAAATCAATTGAGTTAATTATTAATATTGGTATAATGTGTAGTTTTCATTAATGTCCATGTGTATGTGGTCCATAATTAAAGTAGGAAGGAAAAATAAGGGTAAAATGGTAAAAGTGTTGTCCTAAAAAGAAAACTTTCAGATAAGACAATTATTTTGAGATGGATAAAAAAGAAAAATAAGACAATAATTTAGGGACGGAGGGAGTATATATTTTGTCTAGCCAGGCATTATGAGAGTTGTTTACTCTACTATGGAAAAGAAGATTAATACTTGATGAGTCATGTCTAAATTTGTTTGTTGGCTCTTCCTGGCCTTGGGTTTGCCTCTATTAAGGATTGTTTGAGATGATACTCCTTTTATTCTAATTAAAGAGTCTATGTTAAAAAAAGTTGAATAGTTAAAGGCAATAATTAGTATAATTGGAGTTGATCATAATAACAAAAATACTTGAGCACAAGCAAGAGGTCTATATCATATCTGAGGGTAAAGTCAAAATATTTTAGAGATGGTAGCTAGGGATGAAAATTGAAACTTTTAAGTTGAACATTCAAAAATATATAGAACAGTAGTATTTCTCTGCTAGTGTAATAGTTGTGTTTGATTTAAATTGAACAATATTCTAAGTAGAACGCCAGGCGGCTAGGGTATCATAACACAAATAGAAATCATCTAATAAAATTCTCATATTTTGATTAAAAGAGGTTGTAGAATATTACAGCTTCCTCTATCCTCCTAGAAAAAAAAATCTAATTTTTTTTTGTTTGTCCCAAAAAATAATCTCATTTATAAAAAGGGTGTAAAGTTTTGTCTTTTCTAGAAAAAAAAAGTATAAATTTAGTACAATTCAAAGGAGGTCCAAATAACGAAAGCTATAATTTTGAAAAATTTGACTTATTACGATATTTTTTAGTGATGGTAGGAGACTGTAGTCGTCGGATGCCAAAGATTACCTGAAGCAAGCAGACAAATCCAATGACGACATCCCTCTGCGGGAAACAATTTAATTGGTGAGAGGCTGGGGCATTTATTCGTTAGCCTTCTTTACCTATATTTTTTAATATATTTTTAAATTTTTTATCTTTTTAGAAATATGTTTGTACTAATTTCTAGTGGTGCATCGTGACAATGTTATTCGAACAGTTTTAATACATAGAGTTCCAGCACATGCCAATATCTTATCATATTTGATAGGCTTCAACGTTGTATAGCAATTATATGAGTGATTGAGCAATATGTTTGTAATCTGAATGTCTACTTATAGCAAAGTCAATACACAACAAGAATTCAAGTTGGGCTAATTCATTTTATGATATCTCGCATTGGGTAGATGTGGGTCTTGTATGTGTCTTATAAGTGACCACCTACTACCACTGGCACTAATTTATCCATGAACTTTTGGGTGGCTTGTGGTAGATCAGTTGACCCAGGTGCTTAGTAAGTCAGTGCGTGGGCTATGTATGGCAGACAGAACTTTGGGCTCGGTCGTTACAAATTCACTTTCTTTTGTCTTATATCATTCATTGTTGGTTTACAAACTGTATCACAACGCATGGAAACTGACCTTGCTCGCTAATGAATCACACCCAGATTGGTTAATTCTTGTATATTTATTCTCCAAAGGTCTGTGAACTGAACCCTCTCCAGCAATCACAGTACTGCAAGCTATCAAAGCTTTCCTATGAACAGCGACCTACCTTTAACCCAGCAAAGCGTATTCTTTTGAGCCTCTTAGTAGTATAAACCAAGTGTGACTTTCTGTTCCAAAAGGGGAAACTTTTTCCCCGAGAGCCCCCACACTCCAGCCTCATGAGAATGTGAGAGAGAAAATCACAGTGACTCAGCGATTAATTAGTTAGGAGGACCTGTGTCTAGTACCTACAAGGAGCCATCCTCACAAGAGGATGAAACCCTCACACTGCGGTTGCTAGGACTCGATCCTTGGTCCTGTTCCAAATCTACTAGCTCTTAACCAACTGAGCTACGCCCGTGAGGGCACAAGTGTGGCTTTCTGAATAAACTAAGATAGGATATTTATTAGTCGAAAGAGAATAAACGAAGATATAATATTTAGTCAAAATTAAGAAGAGCGGAAATGGCAAAGCCCTTAACGGAAACCGCAATCGGCAATTATGAATTTTTATAGGAGAAATGAAAATTAAAGCTATAGTTAATATAGGGTAAATGATCAATTTCCTTATTTGGGCCTGTACATGAAGGTTACTTTTTGTCTATATATTAATTTGTAAAATATATCTCACACTTTTATAGTATAGGAGATAGGAGATTTTTGGAATAAATATTCAATATTTTTAGATATCTTAAAATTACAAAATTTATGATCAGCAAGTATTGTTATCGGAACCAAACACTAAACCAGTGAGACAAGCGATTCATGCTTTAGTGGTTTGATTTAACCATTCTTCGGTAGTGGCAGATCCATGAACTAATATTTGGATGGTCTAGATATATAATGATCAAGTTAAAAATTCAAGTATTAATATATGTAAAAAAAAATTGTGTTAAATTTCTTAATTATCTGGAAAAAATAAATGTGACAAACCAAGTAAAAGGTATATCTTTCTTAAGATGTTTGGAGTAAATTCGAATGACACTGGTTTTCCTCCTACGCTATCTAGTGCAAACGGAACCTCTTCATTTGTTGAACCTCTCCATTTACTCCATTCGAAAGCATAGAATGTGTCAACACATTAATGAACTTCATTTGATTCACAATTTCAACAGCTTTTGCTTCAGTAGGATTGCACCCGCTAATGTTACACCAAATCAAAATCTGCTGATTTAAAGGTTGTTTAATTGTGAATCAGTGGATAAAGCTCATTAATGTGTTGACATATGGTATACTTCGGATGGCCCAAATGGAGAAAATGGAGAGGATCAGCAATGGAGAGGTTCTGATCCCTATCCACCCCAGATTCTTATGATCAGAATCCTTGAACTCAGCTAGAAAGGTGAATTAAATTAAAGTGCGCACAAACTAGCCTAAAATTATCTCATATATATTCTCCCGTTTCATTCAATACGAGACTAAATCAAATAAAATTTAACGTATTTCATTTAAGTTGTAGAAAATAGAATCTCATTCATTAGAACCAACATTAAGATTACTACGTATGACAAATTTTACAAAATTGTAAAAATAAATAAAGTTGTTTAAATCTTCCGTCAAAATTCAATCGAGTTGAAATTAAAAAATCAAAAACTAGACCCCTTCTTAACGGAAACAGAGATTCTAAATCAAATTGCCCAACAATTTATTTCGGGGACAAGATTACTATTATTTGAAAAATAAGAAATAAACATAAACAGTTATAAAAGGGTAAATTGACATTTTTCCTTGGGAAGGTGATGGCCCCCACCCCGTCTTCAACATAGATCCGCCATTGGTCGTTCAAACAGTTCAATTCCAAGGGAAAAATGGTGTAATTTAGAGAATTGCAACTTTGTAAGAGTATTGCACTAGAGACCAAGACCAGTTCACGGTTCAACCGCTTTGACCGGCCAATTCAGTTCGGTTATAGAGTGCTGAAAATACTTATTTCGTAGTTTACACCATCTATATCCACATCTCGACCTGATCTCGTTTGCTATGATGCTGAGTACTACACCACACGCGAGTGAAAGGATGTCACAAATCTTTTGCCATGGAATGATATGCTATATAGCATACAATATTGCAAGAAAAATAATATATACATCATGTAATCAAATATGTCCCTATATCCTGACATGTCTTTGCAGCCTCTGCCTCTCCCATGGCTTCTTTAGCCTCTTGCGCCCACTGTCTTAGACAACCAACTGAGCCTGACATAAGATCAAGCGACCGCAGCGACCGGTCGGCCTGTCCAACCCGTGACTCGGCAAACTGTCTTGCCGCATCCACACAAAGAACATTGTTGGCAGGCAATAAATGAGCTCCATCAGACATGATGAATAACAGTGCGTCAAATCCCGCTTCAGTAGCTTCCGGATGTCGAGCTGTGATGGAAAGTAAGGACGTAATGGTTCGCCATCCCATCTGAGATCGGATGTGAGAGGCATTAGCTTTAACAAGGCGACTCACTTCCTGTGTTATTTGTTCACAATATGCATCAGCCACACGGGCATCAAGTTTTAGAACGAGCTGAAGTGACCTCAAAAGTTCATCTGCCAGGTTCTCTTTGTAGGGAAGAAACCGCTGACAGATTCTCAGGAGGCCAAACACAGCCTTCTCAACAAGGGCACAGGGCATTACGGTTGACTGAACAATGTTAGAAATGTGTTCATAAACACCCTGCCAGAGAATAACAATCATGTCCCTATTGTTCAGTGTAATCACAATCAGCAATTCCAAGCAGAAAACAGCAGTGTCTTCATCCTCTGGAGAACTATTTCCTTTCTGAGGCCGCCCTGCAGCCTGTATCAGTGCTCGGGCAAGATGTAATAAAGAATCAGTTTGTAAGAACTTGCTCTCAGTGAAAATACTATCAATGTGACACTTTTGAATTGTCTGAAGAGTGCGTTGATGAGCAGCAAGTTGTTGTTCAGTGGGTTGCAACCTAGGTTCCTCTGTATCAAGAGATAGGAGCTGACTGAACCGGCCCATCAGCCCAGAAAATCTCCTTGGAGTACCAACAGATGGTATTTGAGCAGAAGATAAGGAATTTGTTAGAGGCTTCCCTTGTCTAGGTTCAGGAGAAAGCTCCGAGTCATCAGCTGCATCACTGGCTACTCGTGCAGGAAGAAGACCGAGCTTGTGCAATTTTAAGATGCAATCCAGGATATTCCTCCAACCTGCCCGGATGAAATCACCATACCTATATTTAATTTCATCATTCTAATAAGTAGATTAAAATTTAAAGGGTGCCAAAAAGATGCGTCGGAAACATAAGGAAAACCACTGTACCTATTTGCAATAGTAAAAACTGTTATAGTTGCCATTCTAGCTTTTGCATCATCACCAAAGGCCAGAACAGGTTCCTTGACAGATGAGGGGTTCAAGAGGGTTGTGAACTTGCAAAGAGACACGACTAGATCATCCAGAACATCTTCAAGATGATGGCAAGCGGAAATCTTAGCAACAGCTAAGAATCCATCAATACATGTTTGGAAGACATCTTCAAGCTCTGCATGATCAAATACCACAGAGATAGCAGCGATTGTAGGGCTAGACATTATTGCAAACATGTTGCGATCAAGGTGGGCGCTGAGTTGGGCACAATGAATGGTGCAGATTTCTTGGATTCGTGCATCAAATCAATCCAACGGCTGGGGTCATTTCAGGGAAACCAGCACCTGTGCGTATCTCATTCTTGCAGATCGAATGATAAAGCTCTGATAAGAATTCTCGAGGGAGATCATTACCACCATTGATGTGGCGATTGTTTCGTATAAAGTCCTCTTCTGTCATTTTCTTCTTAACTTGTACGTTATGCTGATCTGTGTTGAGCATTATAAGTGAATACGACAACAAGAGAGCAGCGTCCTTGTTAGCTAGAATCTGCGCTGATTGCTCGTAGTATCTCTCTGAGAATGCTTCTAGCACTCTTTGTATCTTTTGTGATTTTCCTGGCAGCCTAAAAGTCTCCAAAAACAGCCGTGTAGTATCCAGGTTCATGTCTTGGAAATCAAACGTCCAAGCAAATTCATGAAGAACCTGAACACAAAAATCATCATGATTTCCCAGGAAATCACCAACAAGATTTTTATCTAACCCAGCTGTATACCTAAAAAAGCAAGCAACGCTCTGTGGGTCAAGTTTGTCAGGCAAAAGATGTGTTCCCTGAAGAAACTCTAGCCCTTTCTTCGGATCTCGGTTAAAATGATCAGCACCAATCATCAGCCTTCTTTTGATGTATTTTCTCCTACGTACAAAAGGAACCCAATGATCTGGATCACTATAATTGTCACACTTCACCATCCAGAAAGGTGTATACCCTTCAAGATTAACCGGACCTAATTCTGATAAAGGCGAATTAACTGGAAATGCACTTTTTGACAACAAATTGGCAAGGTCTTCAAACACATTAGTACAAGTTAAGTCACAGTCCAGGTTAGCATACATCTCCACCATGATGGTTTTCTGCCTGCAAAAGTCAACAAGAGCCTCCATAGCAACCTCCTGCTGCTGGTATGAAGCCCCATAACGGCTTTGTGCAAGCCTCAAAATCACGCAAGAAAAGAAAGCTTCAAGCTGTAGTTTAAGTTCAGTACGCAAACGATGATATATATTTAAAACAATGCTGCATATCATGGAAAGAATAAGTAGGCTCGCTGACAAGCCGAATTGCATCAGATTACGGAACAGCTCGTCCTGCACCAAACCCAATAATCTGGGATGTTGGCGTATTGAGGGACCACCCAGTTCAATTGCCAAATTGATCAAACCCAGAGTAAAAAGAGGCACATCCTCGTCAAAAGCAATTGTATTTGCTCTCAGAACCATTGTCATGTGCTCAACAACATTCAACAATGAACACAGGAAATGAAATATCTCCACCATGCATGGCACCCCATATGGCTCTGTCATCAAATGCAAATCATATGAAACAGTATCCTTCTCATTACCAGGAACTACAATATTTTCATCCATTGCAGGAACCAGTCCACTGGAAGCATTGGAAGCAAAACTTGAGGATGCCTGACCATCATGTTCAGAACTGCCATTGCCATTCTCTAATGGAACTCTCCCAAAAGTATAATCAGCCTGCAGCTCACCAACCTGCACAATAGAGGAGATCTTTACACAAATTCGTAAAGATGAAGACTAAATTTCAAACTGCAGACTGCAACTTTATGATTAGAAATTTGCTGGTTCACTAATCACTATATGTGTTTATTGATAAGTTTTGCTGGTTCACTATATGTAAACAAGATTTTTTGTCCAAGCACATAACAGAAAGGCTGTGATTTCTGAGTCCAGAATAGGAAACAATTCGTAAGTATATAATCCATATCTTCCATACTGTATCATTGTGATATAAGAAGCTCAGGTTGTTTTCTCTCAAGTCTAAACCTTCTCCCGCCCCTTCCCTCCTCCACCCTCACCCTTCCTCCCTGAAACAAATAAAACTTGAGAAGAAAAGATGCGACCACCATCTGCAGTGTTGCACAGAAGTAAAAGTGACTGTCCATGGCTGGAACCAGTAGGATAAAAGATTATATATATATATATATATATATATTTTTTTTTTTCTTGCAGGCAACCATCTTCATGGTCATGGAAGCAATGGTGGAGCCAGAAGTTATTTTTCATGGGGGCACAATAAAATCAGTACAGGGGCACAAAGAAATGTAAAGACTTAACATTGGGAACCTTATAATTACTTGCAAAAATACGTGAAAACTTTGTAAACCTTCAACTAATATGTATTCCTTTTCAAATTTTTAATGGTAGCACTAAACATGCTAACCCTTAAATTTGTCAAGAATTTCTCAAAAATCCCTTGGTAAATTTAAATTTTTTTTAAACCTCAATAGGGGCACTTGCCCTGAAAGGCCCCTTAAGGGCTCCACCAGTGCTTGGAAGTGCGAGCAGTTTTAGTTCAAAAAAGTTCATGAGAGAACAAAAGATTTACCAAAAACTCTTCTGTGGTGGATTGATAATCCAAGTTCTAACACATGGCTCCAGAAATCATTAATATGTTCACTACATGAAACAGAACAGGGGGGCGTGCACTGGATTTTTATTGTTTTTTTTTTCTTAGTTAGTAAGGGGATTCAAATTCACGAAAAAAAGTGGGAGATAAGAAGTCTAGAAACAAGAGTTGCATAAGCAATCTCCATGCCTCTGAAATAGAGGGGGATGACAACAGAGCACAAGAAATATCTAAAATATTCGTTTTATCCAAACTTGCTCATCTCTAAGACCAATCTTGCTCTAGTCCAACAAAACCCGCCTGTAATCTTCCTAAACTATAAAAGAGAAATAACAGACAGCCAATGCCCTTAACCAACGAACATTCAGTATACAAAGCACGGATGGAACAAAAAGTAATCAGAAAGAAAGAGAGATGTATGATTACCTCCTGTCTGCTTCCCTTAACCAATGAACGATCTGTATTGTCAACATCAGGTAGATGTGAGAAAATACACCTCACCAGTTCATGCATTGTGTGGAGAGCTATCCGCCGCAACAGCTCACCTTTCGTTCCTGCTTGGTGAACTACCCGGAAACATGTGTTCACTATAGTGCAAACATGCTGATTACTCAACATAACTGATGCTTTACTTTTCATGCAAGCAAGAAGATCCTGAAGAATCTTCATGAGGACTACTTCTTCTGATGCTGGATCAGTAACCTCAAATCTGCAGCTTGTCACAGCATCAACTACCAAGTGCATGGTATCTTCAACATTAACAGTGTTCAGATCAAGCACATTAAGAGTTAAAATTTTGTACAGAGACGACAAAGCAACACCCGTGATTGGTGCACCAGTTTCATCCGATCGAATAACATCTAAAAATGGCTGGAGATACACAGCAGGATTGGTAAACATGAAGATGGCCATGATGATAAATGACAATCAATACAAATGAATGCACTGCATATTTGTATACCGTGTCCTCGCAGTGAGAAATTCCAAAGATGTGAATGACCTTTTATCTGGCCCCATCACACTAAAAAATGCTTGAAAAACAAACACCAGTTTCACTTCAGGAGCCCTTCTCTTTCTCTTGAACACTGCAGCATGTAAAAGAAACTCACTTTCAGGAACAACTCAAGAACTTTTTCCCATTATGCGAAAGAGAATATCTCCAGTTCTTGTGGTCGCAACCCGCATCCATGAATTTGAGTCAGGTATGATCATGAGAGATCAGCGTTGAAAAACTTCAGAAAGCTACTCGTAACCATTATCTGCTAACCCATTAATTGTAGTCCGTAATATTGTTTTCGGAATCCACATCAAATTACAATGGATAGTGAGATAAATCGAACCATATCGGTACTTCGTATCTTGTGGATGAGATACAACTGGGTTTGTTACGATGAAAATGCTCTAAGTAGTGGCATACCTTAAAACTTGAGAGGCTCCCTTTCATTAGGCCAACCGACACAGTGGGGACAAGTACTCTGCATTTTGTCGATCAAGCCATAACGTTCTTATGTAATTTTTGGCTGCAGTGATGAACGCCCCTAGCAGCACTGCCAAAGTATGTATACTGTGTACAAGATAGTATTTGCGAATGTCTCATCCACTGTGTACAATCTCAATTGAATATTAATCCATCTTCTTAGGATTCGTCCCTTCTACCTAGGCCTATAAAACCCTTAACTGGAATATTATTTCAGTTGAAGGTGATGGGGACAAGAAGAAGCAACGAAAGAAGTTTGTTGGATCATCTTCACCCTTAACTGGAAATTGGAATGCTATTTCTCTTTTTATTTTTCTTCAAATTAAAAAAAAAAAAACCAAAATCAAGCCGCTAAATCGCGAAGCAAACCCTTTAATTTTGATAAAGAGTGGGATGAGAAGTTCCAAGCCATTCTGGTTCCCATCGACTCCTTCTCGAGGTGTCATTTTACACAAGCTGGAGAGTGCCGGGAATTGATAGATTATGAGCAAACAAAGATTCGGATTCTAGAAGACTACAAGTGGAAGAGAGAAGATATCATTCTTCCACATATAGATAAAGATCACACTAATACTCTAGGCACCATCCATACCACGACTCTATCCTCGTTAAAATTCAACTTGATTTAAGTTGACTCAAGAAAGTCAAAAGTGCATTCTTTGGTTGGAACGGAGGGAGTATATATTTCAATTCCAATAGTATCTGCATGTAGATACTATTATCAGTTATACAACTTGAATTATGGTTTATTGTTTAATGATATATTTGTCTTCACTCAAAATAAGCCCATGCACCTATTACCCAAATAAATAACCCAAAATGTGTGGACCACAGTCCCAAAAGTCGAACCACCAATTTCTCTAACAACCCCAAAAGCTCCACACCCAAACTAGCCTAATGAAATAGAACAGCACCCTATGAAATCGCCAAATTTAAACAGGGATTAACAAAGAACCAACTGGATTAGTGCCAAACCCCACAAGACTACGTGAACTCCCAAAAGTTCACGACCCTCCATGCAACAGCGAAAACAGATAGCAAAATCAATCACCAGCAAGCCATTTACAGAAAGACTCACTCCTTGAAATTCTAAACTCAGAAACCCAAATGACACCCCAACACAGCTGCAACTGCTAACAACACCCAAAATAGCTTTGCTATAACGTTGAACGAACCTCATTGGGAGTGGGCAGTCATTAAACATGCAGCCACTGCTGTTACACAAAACATGCAAGGAACCACAACTGCACAAAATAGTCTAAATCCAAAACCACCGGTAGACCCCAAGAAATCTCATTTGACCTCTACATTTGAAATCAGGGAACACTTACTGAAACTCCCAATGATAGACTGATAGTGAAAAGTTCTTATACATATTCCATAACTAGGGAGTGAGTTTGCAGGACATGGTTTTCTAAGTTATGCCTCATGAACCAAAATATCAATCTGTAGTTCATACATGGAACCAGTAATAGACTGCACCCCTTCATATTGATATGGTTTTGAGAATTTGAATAAATGCTCACATGCTCAAAACAGTAACAACAACCACTTAATGATAAGCGCAGCTAAAAACAAAATAACTGAAAAACAAACCAAAAAAACAAAACATAATGAAAAACGACTATCTAGATAAAAATTAAAACATTCATCAGGATAAAAATAAAGAAAACAGAAATTTGATTATCATAGCTAGAAAGTAACCAAACAGCATAGAGATGTTCTTTTTGTGAGCTATATCAATTGAATGCCAAGGGGAAGTAGTTAAAACATGAGTAACAATGATAGCATATACATGAATTTCCAGTGCCACTAAATTAGATCATAATTAAAGACTTATCTTGTGCAAGAAGTACACATTCCCTTTGTATCTAAGCGACCTATTCTCAGCCCCAACGCACCATAAATGACCTTGCAGCTCCAAAGCACCTTTCATTTTTGCTGTTTCCCATATAAACTTGAATAGCCCAAGGGCCCTGTCTAACTGCTTCACTCCATTCCATATCATCTTCTGTTCATCTGATGTCAAAATCTTTCCCACACACAAATAAAACTTATCTGCATCAGCATCCCCGGAAAACCAACTGCAAAATTCTACCTCAATATTTCTAACGCTACCATAGAGGTAATACACTAGAAGTGTGAACAAGCATTGAGATGAATGACCCAACGCTTTTGTGAGCTTCTTCCTAATTAAACTTTGTTGACGTCGAGTCTCCCTGAATCCAATACTTTTATCTAGTAAAACATCCTTTATCTGCAGTAGACCTTCTTTCATAATCTCCAGCCGCGTAACATGTAAGAGAAGTCTATTTTCATTTTTCAAGCAGAAAATAAGGTCATTGAACGCATCAAGAAAGTCTTCCCATTTATGGGGAGATGGTGATTCTGCAACCTTTGGAGGCACAGGCCGCATCCACGATTTAGAGTCGGGATCATAGGAGATGGCATTTTCCAAGAACTTAAGACAAGTAACAACTATTTGTTGACCCATTCTAGTACCCTTGGTCACACACCGATGATTCAGAGAATCCAACTCAGACTTCAATTCATTAAGTGTCTCCTCAAGAGCACCCGTCCATATCTGGTGTTGCGTTACTTGCGGGCATATTGCAAGACGAACTAACTTCCTTTGTTGAGCAGAAATATTTAAGATGTTGCATATTTTGGAGAGGCAATTGATGGAGATGGGCTTCCTTTCACTTAGCTTCTCAAAGCAGAGGGGTGGAGTGTACTTAGCATCCTCTAATGAAGCCATCATATCTTTCTTTAACATCTCCTGCACTGATGGACAGCCAAGAAACGCTTGTCCAAGTGACTTAAAGTTATGCATTTTATGTATGAGGAAGTCATCAGATACCTTAGAGTTATCAGTGATATTGATAAGTCTTCCATCAACAAAGTCCAGATCTTTTAGCAAGTGGGTCAGTTTCATAAGCTTTGGAAAGGCATTCTCATACCATTCAAAAGGTATAGGATCTTCATGGGACTCTTGTAAGCAATGATAGGACACCACGTTCAAATGCATAACTCTGTCCTGTATGGTTCTAAGATACTTTGATTGACAGATAAAGTTTTGTATATGTTTAAAAGCCATTAGTAACAAAATCCAGTATACCACACCATTCGAGAACTCCGCAGATGGGTGAACCTTAGGGTACTGGTAAGATTGCTCCAGATTGGGTTTAAACTACGGAAACAGTTTCTCCACCGAGAAAACCTCGAAGAGTCTTGTGAACCCGCCGTCCCCTGTTAGAAGGCAGCCTGCAACAGATAACTCTGTTATTTGTTTGTGACATTTCATCAAACGGATGATGGGCATTAAGACTAAATTTGCATACTATATCTACTACAAATTTTGTTCAGCTTCGTTTGCATAATTGCTAGAGTTCATATGCCAAAGAATAGCAATAATCCTGTATTATTGAGTGAAAATTCAGTAGTAGCAGAATAGCAATAGATAAGATAGGTGTGTGTTGGTTTACCTGGAGCGTAATATGCTATATATTGCGACCCTCGGAGAACTGCCCAACGTAAATACTTCTTTTGTTTACACTTCGGGAGGAGCATTACCTTTTCATCGCTTGAATAGTTCAAAACACCTTACTTAAGGCTGTTAAATGAGGTTAGTCTGAGTCGTGTCGAGTCGAATAGTAGCTCTTTAAATTCGTTTCAGTTTAATTTAAGAGTAATGATATATTTACGAATTTGATATACATCTAGCTTTAAGCGTTAAACTTTTCAACTAGAGTATAATATTTTAATGCTGGATGTATATGAAATCTGAAATAAATTTTGTGGATGTATCTTTTTTTTATTTAATTCGATTACGAATTTGAGTAGAATATTTAATGAATATAATTTCGATTGCCGAATTTGACTAGAGTATATATTTGCGAATAATCAAATTAAGTCCGAACACACAACAAATAACTTTTAGATTTGTTGACTTAGAGTCAATTTTGAATACCTGATGGAGTTTTCGAATATTTGAAGGTTGGAAAAGCGTGACCGAGCAAAAACCTCAAGGTACCAAGCTGATTGCACCCTCTTATAACTCAAACTCTTGATCTATTTTTAGATAGTTTGGGAGAATGGTATCTTATGTCAAGAAGTGTGATATGCATATGAACAACCACACTTGAGGTAGGGGAAGATAAATGTAATGTGGACGACAATTATTAAGAAGGATATCAGTGAGTGAGTTTTGTATATGATATTACATTGGAACGAGCAATGTCTTAAAAAATTGTCAATTAAGTATAGGACTGTAGCGAGTTTATGACATAGGTATACTTGAAACATGTGTCTCTTTGATTTTTCAAGGTCTACAATATTTGAAACATTTGTCTCTTTTTCTTCTTCCCTTACATTCTTCCTTTGTATACTTGAAGTTCACACGTGGGTTGTGGACCGATCTTTCGTTTTCCTTTCTTCTTCATCTTTTATGCTTAAACTTTTGGTTAAAGAGAAGGGCAAACACAACCATCCATTGTCGGATTATCACCAGTGGCATAGATCTGAAACGGCGTTTGAGAAGGAATTCGGTATGATCAAAGAATTAAGTCATGCAAACATAAAGGGAAACAGATACTCAACGCCATAAAGAAAGAAAATCCAAAATTGCGAATTTGAGACAGTGCAAATCAATGTGTTAAGTGAGAAATATGTTTAAAATAATTGATAACATTTTTTAGATTCATTATTGACGTAAATTTTATTTAATGCTCGTAGGTGCAAAATGCCCACAGAAGATAAGAATGAATAAAATGGGCAACATGACAAAAATGCAATATTTTTTATTTGTTAAAGAATTTGGGATACCGGACATGGTTTAGGCATGTGGAGGGACAAACGTTATAGGCGATGTCATGTTTGCTCACCGAAGGCGCGGAGCTGCTCACGTTATATCCGTATGTTTTGTGTATGGATTGTACGTATCGGACAAACAAATATGATATGTGTAACGCCCGCATCATTTGCATCATTATATCACGTATAATTTCATGCATATTTTGCATATCTCATCTTATCATTTGCATCATTTCATCATGAATGATTTTACGTGTTTCGTGTGTTATATTATTGCTTAATTCTTGTAAATTATCGTGCATGAGACGCGTTACAAGTGAGGAGTGATCGGGCCTAGGAAATGGAGGGAAACCAAACTGTTTTGGGGCACATAAGCCTTGGCACGACCGTGCAGCCATGTTGGCACGGCCGTGCAAGGCAGTCCAGAAAGATAGCATTTCAATTCTAGGGTGGCACGACCGTGCAGCCATATTGGCACGGCCGTGCGAAGCCATCCAGAGTCCAGACCTTGCAATATAGGGTTGGCACGACCGTGCAGCCATGTTGGCACGGCCGTGCGAGGTTGGCACGACCGTGCAGCTTGTCTGGCACGGCCGTGCGAAGCGCGAACAGTTCAAATTGAGTGGCCCTTGGCTTACCACGTCATCAACCCGAAATCTCTCTCTTTTTCAGCCACTTAAAACCCTCTAAGAGTGTTAAACACTCTCCTTTTTCATCCTTTCACCATAGAGCTTAGAGAGAGAGTAGGGAGAGAGTTTAGAGTGAGAAAGTGAGAGCTTCTTGAGATTTTGAAGGAGTCTCGACGATCCGAGCGCGCCATTTCGAAGGTCGTGCCGAGGGGAAGCTTTTCTACCGATTAGATTCTTGTTTTCTTCGCTTTTTCCGACGAGAGGTAAGCTACTACCCCCTCTTCTTCTCGTTTTATGTCTCATATGACATCTTGGACTTTTAATATGCGAAGTTAACATGCTAGAGTAGTGAGAATGTGATTCTTGCCATGAATGCCATTTTTGGACTTGTGAAATATGTTGCTAATTGTTCTATGATGTTGGAAAACTCGATATTGGGCGATAATGTGTTAGGATTAAAGTGCAAGATCACTTTCGTAACTCGTCATCATTAGTAACCTAAAATGACTCTAACGGAGTCGGTTAGGGTTTGATAATTAATGTGACCACGTGTGTGTTTTGTGAGCTCTTTGAATGCTCGAGAGACCCGTTGGGGAATTGGTTACGCAATATTCGTATGGTGGTATTATGTTGAATTTGATGTTGGTATTATATGGCTATGTGTACTAGAATTATTGGCGTACATTAGCATGTTGTTGTTGTGGTCGTTATACTCCCTACTTTGGAGTATAATGCTTTTATTTAATGTTAAGTAAACATCTACTTGAACATTTGGTTGATTGGTTTAATGTGTCGAGTAAACATCTACTTGAGCATTTGTTTAAGTCCATGGCATATTTGTTGGAGGTGTATTGACGCTCGGTTATTGCGTGAGCCGGGGCTACGTAATAGCCGAAGGCCAATACACTGGGCCTCGCCCTACCGTTGGCCACGGTAGGGGTTATAGCGCTAAGTGTTGTACGGAATAAACGCGACCTTGGTAAGCTATACCGTGATTGTTTCTCGGGTCGTTGGGGACCGAGTCTTCACGTCGACGTGAATACGGAAAACGGTTCACTTGGGTCTTGTTATTTGGTTCGATGATCGGGTACGACATCAACGGTTTCTTCATTGGTATTATTGGTTGGTTGGTTGGAAGTTGGTATGTCGGAGGTGTACCTCGATGGTATCCTTTTATATGTGTTACATATCGCACCTATGTGAGTTGCATGCTATGTGACTTATGTTATGAATTACTCGATGTGATGATGATTAGAAATGATTAGATTATGTCAACCATGTTATAAGCAATTCTTATTGTTTGCATCTCGCATGCCATATTGTTGCATTAGTAGCTTATTGAGTTTTATAACTCACCCCGTCCATTGTTTATTGTTTTCCTTAGATCCCGAGCTGCGAAAACCCCATGATCGGTCGCCGTCAGTATTTGCGATCATACTTTTGGTAGTGCTCCTTGAGCCTTGGTATTTTCTTTTGGTGAGGCCGAGGGTACATGTGTTATCTAAACAGTGTAAAGTTTGGTAGAAGTCCCGTACATGTTGTTCATTCATATTCTTTTGTAGATGCCGACATGGATGTCAGGCTTTATAAATGATGTTACTTATTTTCATGTTCCGCGCACTCTGATAATGTTACATGTTAGTCCCGAGCTTCTTAGCTCGCGGGTTTGTTGGTTATGTTATGTGATCGTTTCCGGCTTTTGCGTACCGATATATATTGTTTTGGTTTTCAAATAAACATACACTTGCATTACGGGGTTTTGCACGAAAAGTAATTTTTAAATTGTGCATTTTGTGTTTCGTCTCGCGAACCGGACGAGTTTCCAAGTAGGATCTCGGGTCGGGTCGTGACAATATGCCTATGTTGGAGATCATTGGGATTACATCGACGGGCAAAAATTATCACGTAGCATTCGCCTTCTTAAGAAATGAGAGGAAAACAAGCTTCTATTGGGCAATGTCGCAGCTGCGGATGATGTTTTATAGAGCTGCGGCTCCTGATGTGATAGTTACTGATCAAGAACTGTCTTTGATGAGTGCTATTGAGCATCATTTTCCCGAGTCAAAAATATAGCAATTTAAAAGTTTAAATTTATGTTTTTATTTATGTTTAAATAATCAATAATGTAATATAGCAATTTATGTTTTTATTTATGTTTAAATTTATGTTTTATAAAGTTTAATCTAACAAAAATATAGCAAAAATAATGTAATAGGAACTTCATTTCTATTTCAAAAAAAAAAAGGAAGCCGGCGGTTATATTTAAATATAGCCGACCACGATTATATAGCGGCTAAATTAAGTATAGCCCGGTCCCTTGTTGATATAGCCCGTCCCTTTTGAACATAGCGGTCCGGCCCTCTATGAAATTCAATTTTTTTTTCAGTTTATTTAGTTAAAATAATTAACAATTAATAGAAGATTACAAAAATTATAAAAAAATATACCTTTTTTCTTTAAGTAAAATGGTAAAAAAATATAAAAAATGTGGAGAGAATGAGAAAAAGTGAAGAAAGAAATGTAAGAAATTCAAAGTGAATGGCTGATTAGGGGTGGGGAGGGGTAGGTTAGTTTTTGTTTTTAAAATTTTTTAGTTTAAGGATAGTATAGTAATTTTATAAACATGAGTGCATTATTTAACATTTTTGGGTGCATTATTTAGCATCATCCTAATCCTAATCTAATCTCTACTGTTACCGTGCTATAGCCAAGGACACAAAATCTAGTATTAATTAACTAAAAAAACTGGCAGTTATAATGTGCTAAATTTATCCGTCGATGCCAATTTTCAGTTAAGCGAATCCGATCGATCACCGCTCTTGGAAAAAAACTGGCCGGATCTCGTGACTTTCCGGCGGCTTGAATCTTGATGGAGTCTCACGGCGCCGGTCTCCGCCGTATTCTAGTGCTTGCATTCTGTGTCGCCGGCATTTGGTCGGCTTATATCTACCAAGGCGTCCTACAAGAGACCGTGTAAGTATTTATTTCCCCCCTCCTTTTTGTACGCTTTATGTCAACCAATTTGATTTAATTTGGCTCTCTATGAATATAATTGATTCAATTTATATATGTTTTTGTGCCCTTAATTTATGAACAGTTCGAATATATGCTTTGTCAAATTGTTAATGTGAAGCTAACACTTTGGATCATTAGGTTAATTAGGTCAAATAAATTATTGACATTTCTTAAGAACATTATTGTGTCAATTTTGTTTCCCTGGAAGTCAGTTTATGATTATGCTTTAACTAGTTATTGCATTCTTAATTATGTTTACCTGCAGTTTGTTTATTTTGGTTAAGAGTTTAGTATAGTGCTCTTATTAGTAGAAGTTTTATGCTCCCTCGGGTCTCCACAAAAGATGCCCTATCTAAAAAGTCATATATTCAAGGCCGGTGGCATGATTATTGGAAGTAACCATTAACGAACTTTTTGAAATGTGGCTAACTTGTTTTTGCATGAGCAGTTAAATTAAGAGTGTCTAGGAATTGTATGCTTTATTTTTGAAATGAGATTCTTTGAATAATACATCCCCAAGCGTTCACTTTATTTGTTGAAACATATATATATATATATACATATATATATATATACATATATATATATAATACATCCCCAAAAGGAAAGTTGGACTTTTTTTAGTTGATCGAAGCAAGCATTCACTTTATTTGTTGAAACATACATATATACATGTATATATATATATATATATATATATAGATATGTATATATACATATATACATGTATATATATATACAAATATATACAAATATATATATATATATAAAATACATCCCCAAAAGGAAAGTTGGACTTTTTTAGTTGATCGACACAAGCGTTCACTTTATTTGTTGAAACATACATATATATATATATATATATATATATATATATATATATATAACACATATACACACATATACATATATATATACACATATACATATACATACATATATATATATATATATATATATATATATATATAATGTGAGTGCGTGTGTGTGTGAGCAAGCAAGTTGTGACTAATCCTTACTCGGTACTTTCCTTAAGCATGGATACCAATACCATATATATTTCGTGTTCTTTGTTCCTTTTTTTTTTTTTTTTTTTTTGAAAACGCTAGATCCCCGTATACTCTACCTTACTCCTTCCAAAAAGTAAATTATTTTAAACACAAGTTTCCTATTCCTTTCCTCTACTACAATACATGGGTCTTACAACTGCTCTTCATCCGGCCTTTTGCCCAATCCGTCGTAGCTCGAGTCATTCGAATAGTTAACAACCTGTTTGAAACAAAACTTTTATGGAGTATTGATAAATAGAGTATATAGGGAGTCTTTCACAAATATTAACAAAACTTAAATTCTGAAACTTAATTTTATATTAACATTGAAAAACTTCTGTACATATTATGGGAACTTTAGAACTTGAAATACATAGGTAAAGGGGCTTAAGGGTTTCCCTTTCAGGAGATCCCTTAAAAACTTACAAGAGTAAAGAAATAGTACCTTAACCAACAAACATAGATCTTGATACAACTATTCACACTCTAAGATTTACAATGATTTTTGAGAATTTTAACTAAGGGTTTTTCTCTTGATGGGATACTCTCTCTCTCTCTGCTTCAACTTCTCAGGAGTTGTGTGTCCTTTGAACTGAAGAGAAGCGATCCTTTTATAGCTGAGATTTGAAGGGGAGTCTGAGGGAAACTGGACAGCTGGCTGAAACAGCTGAGTTTTCACGATTATTGCTTTTACTGCTTTTGCTTTAAATCTGCATTATCTTTTGTCGGGCTGCTTTGCTATTTGCTTTTTGACTATCTGGCTTCCACTAGCTGTTGTCTTGGTCGCTTTCTGTAGTACTTTGACAATTTTGGAGAATCTTTGCTTTCGGCGAGCACTATCGTTTGTCTTTCACAATTATTGGCGCATTCTTCTTTCTTCACGAGGGCGGCTTAAACAAATGGCTTCTGGACTTAAAGGAACTTTTATTGTTTGAGGGGCCATTTCGGTTTAGGTGTCCAAATTGTGTCTCCCTATAGTGTCTATAGAATCTCCACCATCTGAAAAACGATTGTGATTGTCTGCTACGTCATCATCAAAGTAATCATCTTCGTTGTCTTCGTTCTCTGAGTCCGAAACGTTGTCGTTAGGACGAGAGAGGTGAGGAGCTTGGTTTGGCCGATCGGTCCTCGGTTACTTCTTTGGTAATAAGAGTCTTGAGGGCTTCTTGCACTTTTTGTTGATCTGTTGATTTAAAGATTCTTGATCTAGGGCTGAAACTTTTTCATCTTTTTTGGAGAAGAAGAAGAATATAACTCCGACTGGTTAAGAATTCTTTGCATTGTTCGGGGAGAAGGGGATGAATAGGGATCTTGGCTATCTTGGAATAAGTTGAAGGATGGCTGGCTTAAACCAGGAGGTGTGGGAAGGTCTAGACTAGGATTATATTTAACTAAAAAATCTCCATGTCTGCCGGGTTCTCCAAGAGAATCCCATATTTCTTTTTTCTTGGACGGAGGTTGACTGGAAGAGGAAGGTTCTATTGATTTCATCTTATCGGTAAAGGAATTAGGAGCCCTTTGCGTTCCCTGAGATTTTGGCAATCCCATAGCCATCTCCGGATTTGATAAGTCTTTACCGGTCATCGGTTGAACTGGACTAGCTAGCAGCTTCTTGGGCCTGCTAGTACCTGAAGGAGTAGGTTGCTCCTTTGATTCTTGACTAGGGGCTTCATTAGTTAAATCTATAAGATCAGTCTGTGATTGTTTTTGAAAAATTAAATTGGCTTCTCTAAAAAGTTGTTTCTGGGATTTTCTAAGAAGCCGAATTTCTTCATTTAACTTTTTAAATGTTTTTCCCATGCTTTCACAGTGATCACAAAACAGGATTTTAGAAGAATCTGTAGTGGTGTTGAAAGCAGGCTTCTCAGTATAAAACTTTAAAGACTCTGAAATGAAAAAGTTCATTCCTAAATGTATTCTAGCTGCACTTAAAGCTTCTTGATAGTTATTAAAACCTTTGTAGAGGGGATCTGGAAAACCTTGAATTTGTTCAATAACTTCTAACCAGGTGTGATAAAATCCTGGAGTCTTTCCTTTCAAAACGACATAAAACTTAAATTTTTTTCTGGTTTGATTAAAATTCTCTGCAAGGCTATTTAAACAGGCTAAGAAATACTTTCTGTCTTTGGTCTCCTTGTTATAAGAAATCCAAAGATTGTCTAAAAGACATTTTTCTTCTTTGCTCAAAGAAATATGAGGCAAAGCTTTGAATGATATGTTGCTGTTTGGAAACACTTGAAGTGAATGACTCCCAAAGCATATCTTGTCCGAACTGTCTATTAGGAGTAGGTCTGGCTGCAAAATTATTTCCGGAGGAAAGCCGGGTCTTGGTCCTCTGAACGGAAGCTGATCATCGGAAAATCTTTGAAAAGTCTGCAAAACTTCAAAAAATTTTGTTGGACATAAAATTTAAACTAAAGATTATTTAATATTCTACTTAGAATGTCTGCGGCTTTATTATCTTTTCCTTTAATGTGCTCTATGTTAATATTTATTCCTATGTTATTAATTCTATCGAGAAAGTTTAGCCATCTACGTCGATCTTCTTTTACTATCTCGCATTCATTTTATTATAAAAGGCGACTATGGCTTCACAAATATTCAATGTATTACAGACCAAACAAAAATTTTAGACATAATAACTAAAGACGGAGAACAAAGCCTAAAAAAGAAAAAATTTAAATTTATTCATTTAGGAATAATAGTCATAGGCATTAAAGGATTAATGAAGAAAAATTTAGGTTGTAAAACTTTAGTTACTATATTTGATAGTAGAATTTCGATATTACTAAAAGTATGATAGCAAGCACGAGGTCGACATGAATAATAATAACTGAATTATTTATTGCACCCGATTTCTTAATGACAATAAATGACTTTACCAAACATATTAAAATAGGAATTCAGACCAAAGGTTATGAAAGCACGTAATCGGGAAAATTTATTAGTTACATTAGGCATATTAGGAAGATGCTCTTCAACGTCAACAACGAAATATAAAATCTATACGAGATAAAATAGTAAACTTAATAAGCAAAAGGTATAAAAATGGTTAAACCAAAAGATTTCTCTACGAAGCTTTAGCGGGACTAGAATGGAACATAAGTAAATTTATTCAGCCCAGTCCATCTACCATAACCCCTAATGAAGCCATTACTTATACGATAGATTAGGTAATACTAGTTTAACTTTTTCCCTTTATAATCCCTTACCAACCCAAGAAATAGAAGAAACAGAGTCGAAGAAGCTAATTTCATGAACATAGAAATAGTAGAACCTCCAAAAATAAAAAGAATAATTTACCCAAAAGAATTAGAAATGAAATTAAGTGAAAAAGAATTATTAGAATTAGAAGAACAAATGTATAGGGCAAAACAGATAAAAGAAGATGAATGTTTAGCCTATGACGAAGATGGTAATATTTGTTTAGAAAATTTTGAAGAAAGCAACGAAGAATTAGAAAAAGATACGAAAAATCAAAAGCCGTTCAGTCATTACATATATAAGTTATCGAAAAATCTTATAAATGAAGAAGATAGTACAGTCTATTTTGGATCTAGCTCAACCCCTTTCAATAGAAACATTAAGCTAGAACCCCATTATTATGGTTTGATCTCCCGAACTCCTTACGAAATAACCAAATTCTAGAAAGTAGTCGGCCTACGTATCAAAGGAAACATGTCAAAAGGACGAGAAAGACCTTTAGAACAACCCATCCAGTTCCAAATCGATCATAAGGGATACATACTAAACTTAATGCCCATGATCCTCAAAATTGGACAAATGTAATAGACGTATGGAAAAGCACATTGGTAGGACATTATTATAGAAATTACCAAGATGTAGAAGTAGATGATATGTATAGGTATTTAGAAACATTCCTAGGAAAGTGCAAAAGCCATATGGGAAGCATTTATTATAGAACAACAAGAAGAATACGTAAAATTAAAACAATTAGGAAGCAATCCTTATAATTTTGTTAATAAGATACAATCGTTAATTACAGGAGCAGACCGAATTCGGGACATATAGAAATACGTAAAAGGCTATGAGAGATTTAGAACAACTTAGTCTAAAAAATTGGACTAGTGGTCTATATGTCAAAAGATTTTTAAACCAATATGTATACTTTACTACAATAGCGGAAATACCTTTAACAAAGAAATAGGAGAAAAGCTATTTCATAAGCTACCTGGACCATTAGGATTAGAAATTCATACTAAATGGAATGAATTACCCGAGGTAAAAAATAATCCAAATCAAGCATGGACTATAACCCATAGAGCTCAATTTGTAATAAAGATTTTAGAAGAAAAATGCATAGCTTTACAAATACGAAACAACTTAAACAAACAAATTATAAATTTTGCAATGAAATTTATACTCCTCAGACTTATGGCAAAGATACCAAAAAATGTAAAACAAAAAGATGCCCTTACTATAAATCCACAAGACAAAAGAAATATTATCTTAGAAAATCGAATACCTGTAAGCCTTATCTAAATGAGAAAAAACATGTTAGAAAATTTAAGCCTGAAAGAACTTATAGAAACAAATTAAGTTGTTATGTATGCAAAAGCCAAGACCACTTAGCTAAAACTTGTCCTAAAAGAC